>STHB01010829.1:0-13964 GCA_018908115.1 Anopheles rivulorum | reverse complement strand
CGGCGCAGCAACTCGGCATCAGCCGCAAGGTATTGTGGGAAAAAATGCGTAAGTATCAGATCTTCGACGAAGAGCCCGAGACCCGCGAAAGCGAGTAATTAATGAGATAAAATCGCGCTGAATTACAACGACTCGGGCGGGAATAAAACTTCATGAGCCATATGACGGGGTTGGGGCGGGTGGGCGTGTTGCTCGCCATGGTAGGAGGCATGCAGGGCGCGTTCGCGCAGGGGCTGGCAGGCAGCGATCCATCGGCAGTGCAGCAGGCGTCTGCGCCGGTGGCTGCGATTCCGGTGATCGATTCGCAGGTCCAGGCGTCGGTGCAGCCGCAGGCGGGCGAGACGACGGGGCCGAGCACGGTCGACGATCTGCAGCGCCAGATCCAGGCGCACTCGCTGACGGAAATGCGTACGAGCTACAACGGCAGCTACGGTGCAAGCCTGCTGTTCAACGTAAAGGACGGTGCGTACTTCGTCGCGCTGTTCCAGCAGAAGGCGTTCTGGCGCGTGATCAAGACGTACGACGAAGCGCGCGCGGAAGCGATCTATCGCGATTTCTCGCGCCAGGCCGAGCGGCTGGCGGTCAACGAACTGCGTGCGGCAAAGCTGGAATCGCAGAAGGCGCAGATGGACAAGCAGATCGAGGTCACGCAGGACCGTGCGCGGCGCCTGCAGGCTGACATCTCGATCGCTCGCCAGCAGCAGGCGGCCGTTTCGGACCGCCAGAAGAGCGTACGCAGCGAGACGGTTGCGCTGCAGGCGCAACAGGCCGAACTGCAGTCGCAACTGCGCGCCTTGCAGCAGCAGGTGCGTTCGCTGCAGCGCGAGGCCAACGCGGGCCTGCCGGCGACGGCGCGCTGAGTGTCGGCGGCGGCGGTGCGGCGACATGCCGCGCCGGCCTACAAGTAAAAAGGGCAAGCCGTTTGGCTTGCCCTTTTGTTTTACTGGCCGTCCGGCACGATTCGCCGGCGGCGCGTCACGATCACCGGCCCGTTGCCGCCACGGGAATCCGACGACGACGTGTTGCCGGATGCGTCGCCGGTGTCGCGCGGCGCGCCGTAGCTTTCGCGCGGCTCACGGGGTTCGCGCGGTGCGCCGTAGCCTTCGCGCGGCTCGCGCGAGCCGTAACCCTCGCGCGGTTCACGCGAACCATAGCCTTCACGCGGTTCGCGGGAGCCGTAGCCGCCGTCGCCGCGCGATTCGCGCGGGCCGCCGTGCGAGCCGTACGGGCTGTGACCGCCGCCTTCGCGGCCGCCGGGGCGACCGCCGGTACGCGGCCCGCGGGGGCCGCTGCCGCCCGGGCGCGAGCCGCCCGTGTCGAGCTGGATCGTGGAAATCGCACGCTTGTAGATGCCTTGCAGACCCACGGGGGTGCGCAGCATCACCAGATACTGGTCGAACGACTCGATGCACCCCGTCAGACGAATGCCGTTGACGAGATAGATTTCAACGCGCTTACGTTCCTTGCGCGCCGAATTGATGAAGTCGTTTTGCGGATGGGATTCTGCGGGATTGGCCATTGAGGTGCGGCAGGAGCCTGCGTCAGAGAATATGTTGTGCGTGTGTGTGGCGTGTTCGTCCACAAGGTGTTTGGCGGGATTCTACCCTGTTCGATAGGCAAGCGCGCAGTCGTGATTGTGTCGAACCGTAACCCACTATAGACGTTCCGGCGCATTTTCGCGATTCGGCCGAACGGCCAAAGCCGTTTCGTTACGTCGCGTTACGACTCTCGCAGCGCCGTATCACCTCGGTGCGTGCGCCGTCCTTATATTGCTTGCGTGAGCCGGGCGGGCCGGCTTGTCAGGGATCCGCAGCATGAACAAGACACACGTGGCAGGGGTGATCGGGAGCATCGCATTGCTTGCTTCCGGCAGTGCAATGGCGCATGTCGACCTGTCGGTCGGCATCGGCGTGCCGGTCGCTCCGGTCTATGTCGAGCCGGCGCCGGTCTATGTGGCGCCGCAGCCGGCCGTCGTCGCCTATCCGGGCTACGGATACGGCTACTACGGCGATGACGACGACGATCGTTACCGGAAGTGGCGCAAGCACTACTACAAGCATTGGCACCGGCACCACGGCGACGACGATGACGATTGAGCCCGAGGCCAGCCCCGCCGGCGCGCATCAGAACGCGTAGTCGGGGTTTTTCGGGTCGAATGCGGTGTCGTCGAGGGTCGCGGGCGCGATTTTCTCGATGACGATCCGCTCGAAGATCTTGCCGTCGTTGTCATAGGACTCGACGGTCCGGAAATAGGGTGCGTGCAGGTCGAGCCCGAGGACTTCCTTCTTTGCATAGAACTGCGGCCGGCCGGTCGGCGTTTCGTAGGTGAGCGTGACGACACGTACGCCGCCGATCGTTCTGGCTTCCACATCGGTCGGCCGCTGCACGCCGGCCTCCAGGTATTTCTTCCCTTCGGTCAGGTACAGGTTCGTGATGAACTCGGTGCCGAGATCCTTCACCTGGTGATTCGACTGGGCGCGCGCCAGTGCGCCGTCGATCGCCGTCCACAGCGGAATCTTGCCGAGCAGGCCGCCGAGATGGCCGTACATCTCGTCCTTGCGCTGGGTCGTGTCGTAGATGGTCTCCTGTCCGGCATGGGCACCGCCCGGCAGCCATTTCGCATACACGCGCAGCGGCTCGCGGGTCGTCTTCACGAGCATGCGGTCGGGCGTATCGGACCATTTTCCGCTGATGCGCTCTTGGCGCACCATCGTGAACTGGTAGGACGGATAGCCGTTGGGACCGTTGCGGATGTAGAGCGGCACGGCGAGCGGATCGAGCGCCTTGAAGAGCGCCGTGAGCGTCGCGTCGTCGAGCTGCGCGAGCGTGCCGCGCTGGGCTGCCGTGCGCAGCCAGCGCGCCTGTTGCGCGAGCGGCTCGTGCGTGACCTTCGCGAGGTCCGCCGGCAGTGCGACTTCCTGTGTCGCGCTCGCGGCGCCGGCCGTTTCCTGGGCATGCAGGCTCGCGTGCGCGAGCGACAGCACGCAAGCGGCTGCCGCGGCGGCGGCATGCCGCGTACGGCGCTTCATTCCTTCGTTCATCGACAGCATCTCCAGGAGCGATGGATCGTTCAGCCTTGCTTTGCGGCCTTGATCTTGGCAAGTTCCTCGTCGCGCAGCGCGCGGCGCAGGATCTTGCCGACGTTGGTCTGCGGCAGCGCGTCGCGGAATTCGACGAATTTCGGCATCTTGTAGCCGGTCAGGTTCTTGCGGCAGTGCGCGAGCACGTCGTCGACCGTCAGCGACGGGTCGCGGCGCACGACGAACACCTTGATCCGTTCGCCCTGTACCTCGTCAGGAATGCCGATCGCTGCTGCTTCGCTGATGCCGGGATGCATCACGAGCACTTCCTCGATCTCGTTCGGATACACGTTGAAGCCCGACACGAGGATCATGTCCTTCTTGCGGTCGATGAGGCGGATGAAGCCGCGCTCGTCCATCACGCCGATGTCGCCGGTGCCGAGCCAGCCGTCGGCGTCGATCACCTTGGCCGTCTCGTCGGGGCGCTGCCAGTAGCCGCGCATCACCTGCGGACCGTGCACGCACAGCTCGCCCGGCTCGCCGATCGCGGCCCAGGTACCGTCCTCGCGGCGAAAGCGCACGACGGTGGACGGCGCGGGCAGGCCGATCGACCCGCTGAACGCGGCCATGTCGTTCAGGTCCACGGGGTTCATCGTGACGATCGGCGAGCATTCGGTGAGGCCGTAGCCTTCGACGACCGGCCGCCCCGTCACCTGCTGGAAGCGCTCCGCGACCGCGCGTTGCATCGCCATCCCGCCCGCCATCGCGAGCTTGAGCTTCGAGAAATCGCGCTTGCGGAATTCCTCGTTGTCGAGGAACGCGTTGTACAGCGTGTTGATGCCGGTGATCCCCGTGAACGTTTCGTTGCGGATGATCTTCATCACCATCTTCATGTCGCGCGGGTTCGCGATCAGGATGTTGCGCCCGCCGAGTCCCATGAAGATGAACGCGTTCACCGTCAGCGAATAGATGTGATAGAGCGGCAACGGCGTGAGCACGGTTTCGACGTCGCCCGACACCTGGTCGGCGATCCAGGCCTTTGCCTGCAGCAGGTTCGCGATCAGGTTGCCGTGCGTGAGCATCGCGCCTTTCGCGACGCCGGTCGTGCCGCCCGTGTACTGCAGGAACGCGAGGTCGTCACGCGTCGTCTGCACGCGCTGCGGCTTGCCGCGCGCGCCGAGCGCGAGGGCGGAGCGCAGCCGGATGGCCTGCGGCAGGTGATAGGCGGGCACGAGCTTCTTCACGTGCTTCAGGACGAAATTGATCAGGCGTCCTTTCGCATTGAAGCCGTCGGCGAGCAGGTCGCCGAGCGCGGTGACGACGATGTTCTTCACCTGCGTTTCCGGCAGCGCATCCTGCAGCGTGCGCGCGAAGTTCTCGAACACGACGATCGTCTGCGCGCCGCTGTCCTTCAGCTGGTGCGCAAGTTCGCGCACGGTGTAGAGCGGGTTCACGTTGACGACGATCGCGCCGGCCTTCAGCGTGCCGAACAGCGCGACCGGATACTGGAACGTGTTCGGCAGCATGATCGCGACGCGGTCGCCCGGCTTCACGCCGAGGCTTTGCAGGTACGACGCGAATGCGTCGACCTTCTGCGCGAGCGTGCGATAGGTCATCGACGCGCCGGCGCTCACGTACGCGACGCGGTCGGCGAAGCGGGTCGTGCATTCGTCGAAGAACTGCACGAGCGACGCGTATTGCGCGACGTCGATTTCGTGCGGGACGCCGGGCGGGTACGACGCGTACCAGATGCCGTCGGTGTTCGGCGGAACCTGGGCCGCGGTGGTTGCTGCGGAAGATGACATGACGTGTCTCCGGTCTTGGCTCTCGGCGAGGGCAGGCGGGCGCTTCGGCGCCTGCCCATGCCTCGTGCTTCGCGGCCGTTCGGTGCGTGCGCCTCGACGCCCCGCATGACCGCGCGTATCAATCAAATCGTGAACAGGAAGCCGCGCGTGGCCTCGCGCGCTCAGTTCGTAGAATGCAGCGTCGCCGTATCGGCGGTCGTCGCACCCGACTGCGGCAACCCGAACGCTTCGCTCGCGCCCGCGTCGTCGAGTACCGCTGCGAAGATCGACAGTTGCGCGCTGTCGGGCATCGGCGCCTTCAGCGCGGCGACGATCAGCGACGACAGCCGCGCGATCATCTGCACGTCGTTCATCGTGCGTCCTTGCGAGAACTCGTCGATCAGGCTTTCCGTTTCGGCGCCCGCGAGCGCGCCGGACAGCGCGCCGATCGCGAAGTGCAGCCGCCAGCCGAGCTCGGTGCGCGGCAGATGCGGCAACGCGCGCTGGAACGCGTCGAAGAAGCGGCCCGCGACACTCGCGTAATGCGCGGTCAGGAAGTTGCGCACGAACGGCGACGGATCGGTGTACGCGCGGCCGATCAGCCGGAGAAACCCGGGCCCGCCGCGTTCGGGATTGCGCGACGCCTTCAGCGCGGGAATGAACATCGCGCCGAGCACGTGCTCGCAGGTGATGTGCGTGCCGAGTTGCGCATCGAAGCGGTCGAGGATGCCGAGGCGCTCCTGGTTGAGCTGGTCGAGCCGGCGCGACAGCATCGCGTGGATCAGCGCTTCCTTGCTGCCGAAGTGATAGTTGACCGCTGCGAGGTTGACCGCCGCGCGCGACGTGATCTGCCGCATCGACATCGCTTCGAAGCCATGCTCGATGAAGAGATCCTCGGCTGCATCGAGAATGCGCGCCTTCGTCCCGCCGGTCTGCCGAGTGCCGGATGACCGTGCCCCGGACGGCCGTCCCACGGATGGCCGCCCCTCCTGACTTACTGCCATGTTCCGCCTCCCATGCCGGTTTCCCGGCCGCGAACAGGTGATTTGATTATCTGATTCAAACAGTCGTTTTTATTAAGATAAAAAATCGCGGGCGGGGCGGGCAAGCGGGGAATCTGGACAAATTCCTCTAGTTCGATGTGCGAATGCGGAAAATGCGGCGCGCGACCCCGGCCAGGCGGGGCGCGCGCGATGGTGCGATGCGGCAATGCGCGGGTTCAGCTGACAGTGCTACGCGTATTGACCGATTGCGTCATGTCGATACCGCGCCGTTCGCGGCTGAACAGGATCAGCACGGCGATCACGACGGCGACGGTGCCGGCCACGAGCGCGAGCGCGAGGCCGTAGTTGTTGCCGTGCGAAACCGCGAGCGACGCCTGCATCGTCGCGTTGCCGGACGCGAGCAGGTTGCCGAGCTGGTAGACGACGCCAGGGAAGGTCGCCCGGATCTCGTCGGGCGAGATCTCGTTCAGGTGAACCGGAATCACGCCCCACGCGCCCTGTACCGAGATCTGCATCAGGAACGCGCCTGCTGCGAGCGCAACCGGCCCGCTCGAGAACGCCCACAGCGGCAGCACGGGCAGCGCGATCAACGCGGCGATGAAGACCGCGCGGCGCCGGCCGATCCGCTCCGAGATCGCACCGAACGACAGGCCGCCGACGATCGCGCCGATGTTGAGCACGATCGTGATCCACGACACGGTATGCGGATCGAAGTGATGCTGTTCGCGCAGGAAGGTCGGATAGAGATCCTGCGTACCGTGCGAGAAGAAGTTGAACGCGGTCATCAGCACGATCGCGTAGATCGTGAGCTTCCAGTTCTGCTTCAGCGTGGCGCCGAGGCTCGGGCGCGCGCGCTTTTCCATCTGTTTCCACGCCGGCGATTCGGGCACGTGTGACCGGACGTACAGCACAAGCAGCGCGGGCAGCACGCCGACCATGAACATGCCGCGCCAGCCGATGTATTGATAGAACAGGCCGAACACGACGGACGCGAGCAGGTAGCCGCTCGGGTAACCGGCCTGCAGCAGTCCCGACACGAAGCCGCGTGCATGGGTCGGCACGGTCTCCATCGTCAGCGCGGAGCCGACGCCCCATTCGCCGCCCATCGCGATACCGAACAGCGCGCGCAGTACGAGCAGCGCAGTCAGGCTCGGTGCGAAACCCGACGCGAGCTCGAGCAGCGAGTAGCACGCGATGTTGACCATCAGTGTCGGGCGGCGCCCGAAGCGGTCGGCAAGCCGGCCGAAGATCAGTGCGCCGAGCGGGCGCATCGCGAGCGTCAGGGTGAGTGCGAACGCGACCGCGGGGATCGTCGACGCGAATTCCGCGGCGATGTCCTTCAGCACGAACACCATCAGGAAAAAATCGAACGCATCGAGCGTCCAGCCCAGGTAGGCGGCGATCGTGACGTTGCGTTGTTCGCGGGTCCAGCTCATGTCCGAGGTCTCCACGTTGGCTTGTGCGCTCACGATGTGCATGCGGATGCCGGCCCGGCTGGCGCGCGGCGCGGGAGCATGGATCGAGTGTAGGCTTCCGCGCTGCGCGATGCGGGGCGCGATAACCCCGAATCGGGAATAATCCCTACGAAATGAACTGTTTCGGAAACGGAAACGGAGGTGCGCGAGACCCGCGACAGGGTTCTGTATCATTCCAGAAGGCTTTTTGTATCATTTTTGTAATGCGCTCGATGCGCATCGTCACCGAATCAGGAGTCCGGATGAATTAACGTTCCACCGCCGAATTGCCCGTGCTCGAAACGGCCAGGCTGTGGCTGCGTCCGCGTGGGCTGGCCGACCTCGATGCGTGCCTCGCGATGGATCGCGATCCCGAGGTCACGCAGCACATCGCGGGCCCGTGGCACGACCCCGTCGAGCATCGCCGCTTCGTCACGCACCGGATCACGCGCGACTATCCGCCGGGCCTCGGCTACTGGTCGATCTTCGAGAAGACGGCGCCCGATGCATTCGTCGGCTGGATCCTGCTGATTCCCGACTATGCGGACGGGGCGCACGACGTCGAGATCGGCTGGCGGCTCGTGCGCGCGACCTGGGGGCGCGGCATCGCGAGCGAGGCCGCACAGGCCGTCGTGCGGCATGCGTTCGACACCGTGCGCCTGCCGCGCGTGATCGCCGATATCGCGGAAGCCAACAGCGGCTCGCTGAACGTTGCGCACAAGCTCGGGATGCGCCGCGTGAGCGTCGTGCACGACGGCATTCCTTACATTCGCCATCGTCTCGAACGCAACGATCTGCGCGCGTAGCGCCGCGCCGTGCGCGCGGCGGGTGTCAGAGATCGTCAACCGCACGCGAATCGAGGTCATGCCGTATTAACGGCTCGCGCGATCAGGAGTATCGTTGCCGGAATTTCGCAACATGGGGTACGACCATGGCACTCGGCAACGATGTTCACCTGATTCCCGTCAAGCTGGAAGAACTGCGTCCCACGCAGATGACGGTCGGCTATCGCGAAGTCAAGGCGAAGCGCAAGCACTGGAAGGCGCTCAACAAGCGTGCGCGCAAGGCCGCGATCGAATCGCACTGGTTCCCGGCCGTCGTCGGCCCGGACGGGCTGCACTACATCACCGATCACCACCATCTCGGCCTCGCGCTGATCGAGGAAGGCGAGACGCGTGTGAACGCGATGCTGCTGAAGGATCTGTCGTGGCTCGACGACACGATCTTCTGGCGGATGATGGAGCACAACCAGTGGGTGCATCCGTTCGGCGCGGACGGCACGCGCCGCGACTATGTGCATTTGCCGACGGCGCTGACGGGGCTGGTGGACGATCCGTACCGCAGCCTCGCCGGCGAGCTGCGCACGGCGGGCGGCTATGCGAAGGACGCGACGCCGTTCAGCGAATTCCTGTGGGCCGACTACCTGCGCCAGCACGTGTCGCTCGACCAGATCCGCAAGAACTTCGCGAAGGCGCTCGATATCGCCCTGCATCGCGCGCATGAGCAGGATGCGCGCTATTTGCCCGGCTGGTCGGGCGTCATCGCCGTCAAACCCTGACCGGCGCACGGCGCCGACCGCCCATGACGACCGCTCCGATCCGCCCCGACGCCGGCCCGCAGCATGCCGACCATTTCGCCGCGCTCGACGCGGCTTCGCCGCCGCCGAAGCGGCGCATCGGTCTCGATGCGCTGGCCGGCCTGTCGATCGCCGGGCTGCTGATTCCCGAAGCGGTCGCGTATGCAGGGCTCGCGAACCTGCCGCCGCAAGCCGGCCTGATCGCGCTGCTGTCGGGGCTCGTCGTCTATGCGCTGACGGGCAGCAGCCGCTTCGCGATCGTGTCGTCGACGTCGTCGTCGGCCGCGGTGCTCGCGGCGACCGTGCTCGCCGAGTCGGGGATGGCGCTGGCCGCGCAACTCGCACTCGCGGCGGCGCTCGTCGCGATGACGGGCGTGCTGTTCATCCTCGCGGGTGCGGCACGGCTCGGCGGCATGTCGGATTTCGTCGCGCGGCCCGTGCTGCGCGGCTTCACGTTCGGCCTCGCGCTTACGATCGTCATCAAGCAGTTGCCGAAGATTCTCGCGATCTCCGTCCAGCACAGCGATGCGCCGCATGTCGCGCTCGACCTGATCACCGGTGCGCCGCATGCAAATCTCGCGAGCGTCGTGCTCGGTGCGACCGCGCTGGCGCTGCTGTTCGTGCTCGGGCGCCGCTCGCGCGTGCCTGCGACGCTCGTCGTGATCGTGTTGTCGATCGCGGCAGGTTATGCGATCGACTGGCAGCGGTACGGGATCGCGATCGTCGGTCATATCGACTTCCGGCACCTCGAATTCGGCCTGCCGACGCTCGACCGTAACGCGTGGATGCAGACAGTCGAGCTTGCGTTCGCACTGATGCTGATCCTGTACGCGGAGTCGTACGGCTCGATTCGCAACTTTGCGCTCAGGCATGGCGACAGCGTGTCGCCGAACCGCGACCTCGTTGCGCTCGGCTGCGCGAACCTCGTGTCGGGGCTGCTGCACGGGATGCCGGTCGGCGCCGGTTACTCGGCGACGTCGGCGAACGAGGCGGCCGGCGCACAGTCGCGCTTTGCCGGCCTGTGGGCGGCCGGCGTGGTCGCGCTGATCGTCTGGCTGCTGCTGCCGCAGCTCGCGCGCACGCCGGAGCCCGTGCTTGCCGCCATCGTGATCTTCGCGGTCAGCCACTCGCTGCATCCGTCCGTCTTCCGGCCGTACTGGGCGTGGCATCGCGACCGGCTCGTCGTGATCGCCGCGCTGCTTGCGGTGCTCGTGCTCGGCGTGCTGCACGGCTTGCTCGCGGCCATCGGCGTGAGCCTGCTGCTGACGCTGCGCAAGCTGTCCGAACCGAACGTCAGCGTGCTCGGCCGGTTGCGTGACAGCCACGACTTTGTCGACGTCGCGAGCCACGCCGACGCGAAGCCGGTGCCGGGCGTGCTGATCGTGCGGCCCGAGGCGCAACTGTTCTTCGCGAATGCGGACCGGATGCTGAATCGTGTGCGTGCGCTGATGAAGGCCGCGCCGGACACGCATACCGTGATGCTGAGCCTCGAGGAAACGCCGGACGTCGACGGTACGACGATCGAATCGTTGCGGACCTTTGCGGCCGAATGCGCGGCGCGCGGGTTGCGGCTCGCGATCGTCCGGCTCAAGGTGCATGCGCTGCATGCGCTGCGCCGCGCGGCGGACGATACGCTGAACGACGACGCGATGTCGGAGCTGAGCGTCGACGAGAGCCTGCAACTGCTGACGGCAGGCATGCCGCCGGACGGCAGCGACGGAACGACCGCCGCCTGACGGGGTGGCGCGACGGCACCGTCTATTGCGAAAGCGCGGCGGCGTTGGCCGTGCGATCGATCATGCCGGTCACTTCCTCGGCCGTCGGCGCATAGGCGCCTGCATGCGCACAGGCCACCGCCGCGCACGCGGCCGCGTAGCGCAGATGGTCGACGGCAGTCGCATCGGGGCGTGCAAGCTGGCTCGCGAGCCAGCCGCCGATGCTCGCATCGCCGCAACCGACCGTGTCGGCGACTTCGGTCGGGAAGGCGGGCTGGAACAGCACGGTGTCGCGATGCAGGAGCTGCATGCCCGAT
Source organism: Anopheles rivulorum (assembly GCA_018908115.1). Lineage (NCBI taxonomy): Eukaryota > Metazoa > Arthropoda > Insecta > Diptera > Culicidae > Anopheles > Anopheles rivulorum. The sequence goes on along the minus strand of STHB01010829.1, from coordinate 3,094 downwards.
GCGCCGCGCGTGACGAGCATCGTCGCGTCGGGCGCCCATTCGCGCAGTTGCGCGAGCGCGGCTGCCTCGTCGAGTTCGGGAAACAGCCCGCGCAGATCTTCGTCGGAGACCTTGATCCAGTCCGCGAGCGCGGCCAGCCGGCGCAGCGTGTCGCGATACGACGGCGCAGCCATCGGCGCCCGGAAGTTCGGGTCGAACGAAATCCGCTTGCCGGCCGCACGCGCGGCCTGCGCGACCTCGATCAGGCGCGACGCGAGCGGCTCGCGCACGACACCGAGCGAGCCGACGTGCACGATCTCGGCCGCGTCGAAGGCGCCGGCGGGCAGGTCGGCCGGATCGAATGCGAGGTCGGCGCTGTTTTCGCCGATGAAGAAATAGTGGGGCGGCTGCTTCGACACGACCATTGCGAGCAGCGGCGCGCGGTCGACTTGCCGGATGAAGCGCATGTCGAGCCCGGCGTCGGCGCTCTTGCGCATCAGCTCGTCGCCGAAGGTGTCGCGGCTGACCGTGCCGGCGAAGGCCGTCGGCACGCCGAGCCGTGCGCCGACGCGCGCGACGTTCCAGCATGAGCCGCCGGCGATGCTGTGCCAGTGCTGCGCGTCATCGCGGATGAAATCGGTCAGCGCTTCGCCGAATACGATCAGGCGGGGGAACGTCGTCGTCATGTCGAAACCTTGTGCCGTGGCGTTGCGCACGGCCGTACTGCGGTTGATCCAGAAAAGGCGGGCAGTGCGGGCCGTCGCGCATGGCGACGCGGCCCGGCACCGCCCGGTTCGGCGGGCAGAGGGGCGGCGCGATCAGCGCGGCGTGCTCCAGCCCTTGTAGGTCTTCACGTTGTCGCGCGTGATGAGCGTCGGCTCGATCAGGATCATCGGATTGGCCGGCTTCTGGCCGTTCATGATCCCGTAGCCGACGTTGACGGCCTGCTGCGCCATCGCCCACGGATCCTGGCTCGACGACGCCTGCACGAGCGTGTTGGACTTGAGCGCGACTTCGATGTCGGGTGCGCCGTCGACCGACGTGATCACGATGTTCGGGCGGTTCAGCTGCTTCGCCGCGAGATCGCTGCCGATCGCCTGCGGATCGTTGATCGTGAACACCGCGTCAAGCTTCGGAAAGCGCGTCAGGTAGCCTTGCATCGCGTTCATCCCGCCTTCGCGCGAGCCTTTGCCGTCCTGGTCGCTCGACAGCAGCTTGATGCCGGTGTTTTTCGCGAGCACGGTCTTGCAGCCGTTGACGCGATCGATCACCGCCGATACCTGCGGACCATTCTCGATGATCACGTTGCCCTTGCCGTTGAGTTTCTTCGCGATGTAGTCGCACGCGAGTTCGCCGGCCTTCACGTTGTTGGTCTGCACGGTCGCATTCGCGCCGGCCGCGGCGACGTCGATCGCGACGACCGTGATGCCGGCCGCCTGCGCCTTCTTCACCGCCGGTTCGATCGCCTTCGGATCGGTTGCGTTGAGCAGGATCATGTCGACGTGCGCGGAGATGAAGTTGTCGATCTGCGTGAACTGCTTGTTCAGGTCGTAGTCGGCCGAGACGGCCGTGACCTTCGCATTCGGGTTGAGCTGCTTCGCGCGCGCTTCGGCGCCCTTGACGATCGTGACGAAGTACGGGTTGCCGAGCGACCCGACCGTGACGCCGATCGATTTGAGCGGCTTGTCGGCCGCATGGGCGGCGGAAGCGCCGAAGGCGAGCGCGCAGGCAATGGCGGTCAGGGCGGCGGTGTGCTTGAACATGTCGTGGTGTCTCCGTGAGGTCTGTTGGCAAACGGGCGCAGGCGGACCGGCCTGCGCCGCAAGGTTGAATCGACGGGAAGGGATCAGGTGCGCGCCGAATCGCGCTGGCGATAGCGATCGAGCGCAACGGCGCCGATGATCACGAGCCCCTTGATGATGTACTGCCAGATGTCGGACACGCCGAGCAGCACGAGGCCATTGGTCAGGACCGCGATGATCAGCGCGCCGATCAGCGTGCCGACGATCGAGCCGACACCGCCGACGAAGCTCGTGCCGCCGAGAATCACCGCGGCGATTGCATCGAGTTCGTAGGACTGGCCGAGTTGCAGGCCGTTGGCCGCATAGAGGCGCGCGGCCGACATCACCGCACCGAGGCCCGCCAGCAGCCCCGACGCCGCATAGACGAACATCTGGATCGCCCGCACGTTGATGCCCGACAGGCGCGCGGCTTCCGGATTGCCGCCGACCGAATAGATCCGCATCCCGAGCACCGTGCGGCGCAGGATGAACCACGAGATCGCGATCACCGCGCATGCGATCACGACGAGCCACGGCACGCCGAGGATCGAGCCGTTGCCGATGAACGCGAACGGCAGTTGCGGATTGAACACGGTCGTGTCGTTGCCGATCAGGCGCGCGACGCCGCGCACGGCCGTCATGGCGCCGAGCGTGACGATGAACGGCGGCAGGCGCAGGAACGAGATCAGCCCGCCGTTGATCGCGCCGAACACGAGGCCGACGACGAGCGCGAACGGCACGCCGAGCCAGCCCCAGCCGGGGATCGTCGACGCGAGCAGCGCGGCGACGGCCGCGGCGGCAAGCACCGAGCCGACCGACAGGTCGATGCCGCCCGTCAGGATCACGAAGGTCATGCCGGCGGCAAGCACGATGTTGATCGATGCCTGCTGCGTGACGATCGACAGGTTCTGCAGCGTGAAGAAACCGTCGGTCAGCAGGCCGAAGCCGACGCACAGGACCAGCAGCACCGGCAGCATGCCGGCCGTGCGGATCAGCGATTGCATGCGGGCGCGATGATCGGCGCCGCGCAACAGGGGCGTACGGTTTTCGACCGGATGGGCCGTCGCGGAAGCGAGGTTCCGCTGCTTGGTCGGGTTGATCATTTCGGTAACCTGAATGTAAGAGTGAAATGAAAGGGCGGGCTCAGTGCGCGTCGGCGAGTTCGGTCTGCGAGCCGGTGGCGAGCGCGATGATTGCTTCCTGCGTGATGGGCGTGTGCGTGTGGCCGCCGAGTTCGCCCGCGATTTCGCCTTCGCGCATCACGAGCACGCGGTCGGCGACGCCGATGATTTCCTGCAGCTCGCTCGAAATCACGATCACACCCACGCCGGCAC
>STHB01010793.1:0-13981 GCA_018908115.1 Anopheles rivulorum | reverse complement strand
AACCACGTTCCAAGCAAAACCTCGGGCTTGGACTGCCGTGGAAACCACCGGAAGCCGATCGACGGCCCCGATCTCTGCCTTCCACTACCTCCTAAAAGAAGGGGGGATTTCCATTTTGAAGCACCTAAAAAGTGGGAGGTACACACCCGTGGCCAGTCTAACAGAATGGTTTGGTGGTTTGGCTGATGCCGATGGTAGACGATGGTGATAATGCGACGGGTGTCAGTATCAATTGACCTGAGACCACCAGGTACGCACTAAGCGCCGAGACCGGTGATCTCCTATTACAGCAGAGGGGGCGGCATTGGGTTGGGTTGCGAATTGTGCACGGAAATATGAGAGGCCGTATCTACACGCACCATGGTCCTCCCTCTCCAGGTTGGCCATTCGAAAACAATACTCCCATTCGGAAATCCGAAGGTAGAAGAAGAAAAAACAGGGAATGGCGAGGCAGAACATTTATGGTGGGAACGAAAAGTGGTCAAATCAGTGATCGACATGTTGATGAGTGCCCAGCACTTAAAATGGGGATTGTTTCTCCCCAAAAAAAAAACCATGGGTTTTTTAGAGTAAGCCCGGGGACAAGCATCAAATGCACCGATTTGTGACCGTGTGTGTGTGTGTGTGTGTGTGTATGGGGGTCAAGTGGTCGTTTTATGAAAAGGTTATAGACCTATGGTTTCCCGTACGCTGTTTTTGTGGTTGCACTTGTCAGCATTGGGATTCCCCAATTTCTGGACATGAATGCATTTAGCATTCATCGGAATTAAGCTGTCCGTGTCGCATTTAAATTTGCGTATTTATTGAATCCACTTTTTAAACGTTTCTTTGAAGAGTTGAAGGCAAAATGTTGATAGAAATTGTTAAGGGTAAAAGCTTCAGGTATGTGTCCTTAATGGATGACTTAAACATTGAATAATACTATACATTGACGTTTAGGTTAAACGATGGCAACGACCTTATGTCCATACATAACAGCGTAAGTATTTGTGCACGCTTGTACGACCACGTTTAATTATAATCACCCGATGAATAGAGTTTTATGCTGTCATCTTGCTGACAAACTTGCCCTCCAGCGGGGCATTCCACAGCCCAAGCACCCAGCATCAAACAAAACCAAAACCAACAAGTCACCAGCAGGGGCACAAAATGAGAATCCCGCGTGACGAGATAACGATTCTTACAGTTGACAACCCAACATACCCAACTTCCTGGCATCTAAACGAAATGCTTCAACGTAAAACACTCGCATCTCGGGACGCTCTTTCGAAGCGAACCGATGCGTCATAGCTGTCAGAAGAAGCACAGACAGCAAACTGTCATTCTTCCAATAGCAGGACGGCACCATAACGCTCGTTTGTCCAAAACGCTTGCATCATACCAACATTGATGGGGCAGTAATTGGGCGGAAAAAGCAAGACATTGAGGAGTGCGAATATAAGTGTGTGTTTTTTTTTCACCAATCGCCCGAGAACGGAAAATGATGCGCTACCACAAAAAAAAACGAGAAGATCCGTCGTCCAAAACGACGCAGATAAACAGCTGGAAAAGAATTTGGTGGCTTTGTTTCGGACCGGCGAATGGTCCGGACGAATGTCCGACTATTGGTCGTTCCAGTCAAAACGAACACCATTGCGACGGTAATGGTGAAGAGTCGTCACACACACCACTAGTAGCCTGCATCAGCTATCGCCATCGCGCACAGCACACCACCAACCATCATCATCATCATCATCTCCAAATTGATATTTATTGTATTGACCTCTGACCATCTCCGCAACGGCATCATCAGTGTCCGGCAGTCACCGCGCACGGCCCCGCAAATCAACCATTTTTCTGCCTTTATATGTTCGATCCGTTGCGACACGAAGATGGACAGAAATGATCAAAGGCATCGTCGTTTTCCTGGGAAGGTATGCTTTCCGACCGTAAGTGACTATGGTTTTTTGGCTTCCTCAATCTCTCTCTCTGTCTCGAATTATGATACAAAACCAGAGACGATCGCCAAACAACCACAAAAGATGATTGTACGTTTGCCGTTTGGATGGAACAGGTTCGAAATTATACGCACCAGCGACAAAACAGACGAAAGCAACTAAGCGTGTAAGAGATAGTGAAAAAAAATCGGACGAAAGCAGCAAGGATATTAAAACATTTAGGACACGATGCGATGACTTCGACGGATGTCATTCATTAGATGGATGTATTTATTTCAACTTATTTTTCGTTACGTTCTGCACAAAATGCTTTGAAATAGTATACAGCTGATATGGAAATACCAGCAACCAAAAAGAGAATGTTAACATTAGCACACCTACGAATAACAACTCAGTCACTAGGTCACTCAATCCAATCCACTCCACCACTTCCGATGCAAGCGTATCGAACAACATGCGACCCATCAACCCATATAAACATAAACATAACGCTGGCAACGACAACCTCCATCACCACCGCCAACATCGCACAAATAAACGCTTTACCCTGGTAACAAGGTGCAGCATAAACATTCACCATTCAAACATGGTTCATTGAGCTTTCATTTCGCCGTTATTCTGGTGCATAATTACTAATATGTAGCAATGATAATGATACCGAAAGATTTTATATTAGACGCATTTTTGTACACGCTTGTAACCTTAAAAAGCGCAGAATGATTGTAGCGGATGTTAAGCACAGTTTAAGCTGACTTCAAGCTAAAGCAACTACACATTTGGTAGCCATTTTGCCTGATGCTAAATCGATTAGCTTGTGGGTGTTTGAGGGCAAACAGACGCATCTTCACTGCGTGTATACAAGTCCCGATTCGCTGTGTTTGTTCTATCCGTTGGAGTGATGTGTTAGTGATGATGCTGAAACAGCGGAGGTGCAAATGTGCATAAATATTCAAACAACAAACTCATCCCGGTGGTTAGTGTTTTTGAATTCGAGTTCGAGATTCCGGTGATGTTTAAATGGTTTTTTTTTGTTGTTCATTCCTCCATGCTCGGCGACAAAACCTCCCCGGATCCGAAGCTGATTGGATTATTATATTTTATTTTGATTTGTGGCTGAGTGAGTCACACCACCATACTGTCCCGCCGATGCAGAATTAATCAGCTGTTCGACGGGTTCGACCTCTACCGTTCACTATTAATTCACTTATGGTAATCTTCAGAGCATTAACAAGATTATCTTATAAATAAAATTAGCTCTCCTTGAGCCGTCCGCCACAGGACATGGGGTTCAAGTTTGGGGACGTCCCAACAACAGGCTCCACTGATAATATGCATAACATACACACACCGGACACACACACACACAGACGGGCTAATCTCTACATTTGATAAACTGAACGTCTTTGTGCGGACCGTTTAGGACGGTGTGGAGGGTTTCTCCTTGAATATTGAGAAGGAACTGAACAAACATGATGCATCTTCTTGCTTCTCGGGCGCAGCAGCTCATCTCAATAAAAACATGAGCCCGTCGGACGGGGGACGATAGTTTGTCGTTATCAGCAATCTTCGCAGCAGCAGCAGGCAATGCATGCCCGCGTGCCCGTTGATTTGATGACTGACCCTATCGGGTTCGACGTGCTACCGAACGGACCGAGTTTTAGGTCAGCCCGGTTGCGCTGGTTTCGTCTGGGTGAAAGATTCCGGGCGAAAGTTATCAGTAAACAGAACTCGATGTGTGATGGCAAAAGACAAAGCAGCTATTGCGGTTAGACAGCTCTTAACTGTCTTACCCTATTGGCTGTGTTCTATCGCCCTTTTGTGGCACCAGCATTGATTCATGTCTCTATAATAAGCATAGTTTGTGTTGATTGAATTTACCACGGTTTTTTGGAGACATGTCTTGCAAACATTCGCAAAACCTTCGAAACTTTACACATTTCATCATGCCAGCAAAAGCTACAGATACAGACACGTGGTGTCCAAAGAAAAAACAAACCCCTAAATCAGTATAAATTTAGCCCGAAGCACAACAATTCCAACATTCATTCGACCAAAAAGCAAGACTGTGGACGTACACAACGACCAGCAACCGATAACCTCGACCTTTTCCGATTCGGCCCCCGGAATTTAACGGGTCGAGTTGGCCGTTCTATCAGCTAAAGCCGAGTGCTTCTGGCAGACCTTCGTTCAGACGCTTTTTGGCAAAACAGTAAAGCTGATTATCGTCCATCGGTTGTGTGACGCTATGCAGTCATCACCGTCCGAGCCGATTGTACTGTGTGGACTGTACCGGCAGGGGTATTAGTATGTATGCTGCTTAAAACCATGTAACAGGGAGCACATCACACTAACCAAACACACTAAGCGCTGGGCAAGCGTCGCAGCAAAATGGATGCTCATCTCGCTTTCATTTATTCTCATTCATCTCTTGCGTGTGTTCGGTTTTCTCGGCGAACGGTGCACAGTACCGGTGTCATTGTCGTGATGTAAGCGATCGATAGACCCTAACACCGGCCAATTGCCCATTAATACTTAAGCATTAGCGCTTGAAGGTAGTATTCCGATTGGGCTACAGCAGCATCCTTCTGATGCGCTTTCCCGCGTACACGATTTGCTTTATGGCCGCGATCGTCTTCTTATGACGTCGGAGGAGAGAACAAAAAAATACAGAAAAAAAACATAAAAATCAAGCTAGAAATATATCACAAAAACAAGAGCAATCAGTTCATTCCATTGTCCCAAAAAAAGAAAAAGGCACCACGTCACTGAACGTGTCTCGGGCGTGTAGCGATGAGAAATATGGTTAGCGAGCAAGAATTCCACCTAATGGGTGTGGGAAAATTTTTATCACAAAACAGTTAGCCCGGCTGGTGTGTGTTTTTGTTGCGAAAGTTACGCAATAAACTTCGCTTCGCTCGAATATCGTAAATATTATCCCTCCCGGGGTGAGGAACACCCCGAAAGAGCACGAGCGATACAACCAACAGAGACGTCACGTTAAATCCGTTCGGATAAACAGACCCAAAGAAACGTTCGGGGTACAATTAATGAGGTTGATTTGTTTAAATTTGAACTCTTGAAGCAACGCTTGACGCGTGTGGAGATGTATTCTGAGTTCTGCAACAACAACAAAAAAAAAAACGATGATTTGCGTTAAGTACTTTGCGGGTAAGTCATACAAAGAAGGTGGATCATAAAAAAAAGACAGTCCGGTGCTAGTGATAAAACGCTAGATTGGGGTGAAACAAACAGCAAAGAACGAGGCCGAGAAGGACTAAACAAATCTCGCTGGTTAATCGAATCAGCGGAGCATAATGTGGGCCTTCCGGTTCCCACACCAGACCCACGTGCTTCTGTGTGCGTGCATGTGCCAACCAGTTTGCCAAGTGTCCATTTTTTCCAATCAATTTCCCCCAAAACCTCGGCCCGGCTTTAATCGGTTTTTCTCGCCCTCGGCTATGCCCATTCCAACAGCAACCACGCGTCAATTGGCAACCAAACCACACAGACACACACACACGTGTTTGTGTGTATATTGCCACAGCAATGAAAAATTGAAACAAAACAAAAAAAAAGACATACACATACATATATGCGTTATTTTTATTGATTGTGGTTTAGTGCGGTTTGGCTTGATGTGATTTGTTTACAATCCGCCCCAAACACAGCACAAAACCTCCTACCCCGGGGGGAGTGGGAAAGCTAAATATAGGAAGTAAACAGGCAATACTGATCGTGGCCACCGTCAGCCGGGATGGAAGGATGGACGGTAAAAGCACTCTTTTACATGAGTGCAAGAGAAAATTGAGAAAAAACCAACCAAACGTGTGTGTGTGTGTGTTTGCTGCTGGATAAAGTCATAAATTTTCGTCTCCCGGGTTTGAATTGAGATTATCTTCTTTTTTTTCTCTATTCTATTCCACCTTTAACTTTCCAAACCTAAGAAAATGGCCATAATGTTTGTTCTTGCCAGATTAATGCTCCGCGCGGGAAAGGAGTTTGTTCTTTACGTATGGAACAAAAGCAAAAACTGAATGTGTGGCAGGCAGGTTGGCTTAAAGGTTGGTTCGAACAGTGGTACGATGGTGTAGCAGCAGCAGAAGCAACTAAAAAAAAAGGGTACTTTCGAGGTTGGATGATGCTGAGCGAGCTGTATAGCATGTGTCCCCGGCCGAAACGTATCGCTCCATGGTTTGCCTTCAATTGGTTCCAATTCAATCACAAGTGGGACGTTTGTTACTGTTAAGTGGAAATAACGATGCCGGGGATGGGCGGTTTTTTTTCTTTTTTTTTTATTGTTTGGTCGGCAATTTCGTGGGAAGCGACTGAAAGACACCGATAGAGATTAGAAGAAAGAGAAAAAAAAGCAGCATACTGAGCAAACCCCGAAGTGATACTGTAAGCGACCACAAACATAAAGGCCTCTTCTTCTAAAAAGATCGTTCCCCTTGGCGGTGAATATATTTTATGTTTTGAAGTGTTTGCTAAAGTGTTCCTTACATGTTCTAGACCACGCTGTCGAAATTGGGTTAAAATGCTACCAAGATCCAGGAACAGAGAGAGAGAGAGAGACAAAATCTTTCACCAAAGCATTTCGGCTGCGCTCGAAATGCAAATTAATGCTTACGAAATCGCAACGGACGGTGGGGCGAGAGTGAAATCAAACGCAAAAGCAACTCCACTGCGTAACGACATTGGGAATTTATTGGGAGACACAAATATGGCGGAGGGCGAAAGAAAAAAGGAAACATAAACCCTCTACTAGCCCCCGAAGAGAATGAAACGACACGAAATATGGGGATGGGAAACGAACCCCAAAAGAACCTGTTTCTTTGCCTGTCTTTAATTCCGTCCGAAAATGATCAAACTCGGCCTCCAAAAAAAAAAGCATCCCGAAACGCATCATCGCATCGAAATGCCGGAACAGACCGGGCGCGCGCTCCAGTCTTTTGAGCAAACCAGCAAACTCGAACACGTCCGAGCGCAATAGGCATTATTGCGCAAGCCTAGTTTCTAATCCTGTTACACCGCGGATGGATGGGAAAATGGATTAAAGCTGTTAAAATGGTAAACGATTTAACCAAGGCAAACGTATTAAACGAAACCTTTCTTTAAAACAATAACGATCAACTATGGTGCGGCTGAAGCTATAAAAAAGAGAGACAGAGAGAGAGAAGGAAAGCAACGAAATTTTGGAGAAGAAAACAAAACTGTTGAAAACTGAATAATGAAATCAGTTGCCCTTCCCTAAGAGGGTTGAATAAAAATTAAAAATAAAAAACAAATCAGAATGGAATGCAACAAACCGTATTGTACACACGGATGTCACGGAATGGATGGTAAAACGAATCGGGGTGAAGATCCCACACCCGGACACATCACGCGCCACGACATTGTCAACTTACCTCCCCAGAAAAACGATCAACACAACCCGTTCCTTTCCCTTTCTCCTCCTGTTTCCCATCCCTTCTTTCTCATTCAATTGATTGGGTCAATGAACCATCCCTCACCTGCGGGCGGTGGGCTTAAAGGTGTTGTGGCAACAAAAAAGGTGGTGAATATATACACACACACACACAAAACAAAAGGGGTAAACACAAACAAAATACGGCCGACCTGACCCAATTAAACACAGCAAACCGGTCACACAACGTGGAATGGCCACCGGGCAGGCACAACACGGCGAAACCTGTGGCGGCGAACAGGTACTTGAAAGCGTCTGCGTGTGTGTGGATCTGTGTATATAGAAATTCACACCGGTAGGATCGTTTTATTTGTACGCCAAAAAAACCCTCCCCCCCGTACGTGAAGTGATTTAATCACACACACACACACACGAAGGAAAGCCACGATCGAATCCTGGCTGAGATCCTCCTGGCAGCTGACCAAGAAAGACAAGGTTATGGGCAACTTTTTTTTTCGCTTCATATTTGACTTTGAATTTAGCCACTCTGTGAGCACGGAAGAAACGATTCTCAGAAGTTGGACGAAAAAAAAACCAAGCACGTGTGTTTGTGTGTGTGTGTGCGTGTGAAGAAAAAGAAGACAAATAAATCAAGCACGCATGCCTGAAACTGGCCCTGCTCGTACAAGTATAAGTGGCGTCTTGGCGTGATGCAAAACCAAAACCGACGCAACAAGGAGTTTGCGTTTTCTCCGTGTTGATCTCTCGTTCTTTCCTAGAGATATCAGCACGATCTCTCGCGTGTTGGCATCGCTTCTGTGGCAAGCGATCGGAAGAATTTCATGGTCAATGGAAAGATGGAGAGATGGATATAATACCATCCCTCCAGTTGGACAGGATTGTCGAGACAGGTGATCGCCAAACCGGTCAAAGCTTCCGCACATGCATGCTTGTACTCGTGTTGTGATCGTGTTTTTTTTTCGGAAAGACAAACCAATTCTGAAAAACGTACAATGTTTTAAAAATTGTACCGTATTTTACTGCTTTTTAAACCTGCAACTGGCACCTACTCATCTGCTGCCGCCTTAACTGCTCTGCTCCGAATTTTATATCCGCTTGGTGCAAAGCAGATGATACTGTGCTTTTCACCTGAGCAAACAGAGCAGCAGTAACTCACACCTTTTTTTTTCGGGAGCGCTTATGATACGTCTCTCTGTGTCTCTCTGTATGTGTCCCACGCTGTGTGAATCGAATGCTTCATCAAAAGCATTTTTATTTACCGGACGCCACATCACATCTCGCACATTATGCATTGGAAGGTGAAGCTGATCCATCCGCAAACCATCCAAACTTTGGACGTGAAGAGATGCTTGATTACTTCACCGTACACAAGTATTCTTTGCCGTAAGCAAACTCACAAGACCCACCTTTTATAGACCTTCTTCCTTTCGGGTTTGTTGTGCCACATGACCTAAAGAAAGATGCTGAAGAATGTGTGTCGCTGATGTTTCTGTTTTGTTTAATACTTCCGCCTCTTTCGCTATCTCTCTCTCTCTGTTTGGCATCTTGCTAATTTGTCCCGATTCTTAACGCCACCGAAACGAATGTCCCCACGTTTGGAGGGTGGCATATCTTCTTTTTTTCTTGCCCGCATGGTTCCAACGGTTGTTTTTCAAATAGTTTTATTACTACAACCTCCATAAACGGGACGCTGTCCAGGTTGAGTGACTCGCGAGTTGGGCAACTGCTGGAGCGAAGCGGCTGATCGTAAACATTTCTAAGCGAAACAAGCTGCGAATGGGTGGGAAAATCTAAACTTTTAATAACCTTCGGAAGGTGTTAGCATGGATATAAAACATTGCATAAATTGTGTCTTGGAGTATCATCGGAGTAGAACGGTTATTTTGGGGTATTGAAGGCTCCCCTTGAAAACGGGGCCAGATCGTCTTACGGTGAGGATTTATTTGTTACATGTTGCTTTTTTTCCTTTGCTCACCTGTCCTCCAAACACCTGTCCCGGCGATCTCTTCGTTACATCTGAATCCTAATGTCTAATGTCGCACAAGTCCGGCGACTAATTTATGATAGAGTCACCGAATGAACTTTCCAAACATTGGAACATATTAGTAGACACGCTCCAACATCGAACGGGGATAGTGATCACGACCGACTACTGGCGGTGCGTCCATGCTGTGCCGACCCGTCTTCCTCTTTAGGAGACAAACCTCAGCAAAACGACGAAATGTCATCATCCAGGCAAAAGGTCATCTGCATTTCAAAGACATCGGCTGTGCCGGACGCTACTGATGTCAAGGCTTACCCCGGTGCCGTATTGCATTTGTGTTAGGGCAAACCGTACCTTTGATCACTTTCGTACACGACGGCAAACGTAATCCTATCCGCCATAGGCCTCCTGCTGTTACCTTCGCAACTAACGATGCGATTACCGGTACGGTATATCTCGGTACGGAATATTTTATGCGATTTAACTGTGGAATAATACAATTTCACACGGCTACGCAATTAAAAGAGACCAACCTTTACTTTGCGAGATGACTATGATGACGGGACGGTTGCTTATCCTTCCCCTCCAAAAAGCCAGGAAAGTTGACAACATGTCTTTCAGCTGAGGCACTTCGCATCAACTCTTTTTTTTTCTTTGCTTTTGTCCATCTCACGTACATTCACAGCGGCCGTGATGCATCATGATGGAGAATAATTTACTTTCTACCAAGTGAGCCGCATATGTAAAGAGCGTACCTCTTGGTGAGGATAATATTCGACCAATTTTTATGTATCAACACGTACACGAGCATCAACTCTTGCCGGGCCTCTGGCTGGCTGGCTTATAATATTCCCGGAGCAACTATTGCATTGCTCAATCAACACCGCAACAACAGAAAAAAAATCACTACAAACTATAAGAGACGATAAAACAGACTATGACCAGGCATAAACTAAAGGCATCGGCAGGAGCTTAGCGAATTAATTTGAAAGCCTATTCTAGCGTGTCACTTCGATGGTAGGTGTTGTACATTATCCCCACACTACAGTCAGCTATACAATGTGCACTGGTTGTGCAAAGTAGAGCACTCAAAGTGTAGTCACGGTGTTGCACAATCGAGGCAGAATTTTAAAACCTGTCACTTAAAGCGATGTCGATGTTGGTTGAACGTGTTTGAGTTAGATTTTGGGACAGTTCCCTCAATGTGTTGAGTGATGAAATTTGACTTTGTTTCATTACCACACAGCATTAAGATGCTAGACTTTTCCATGTCTAAAAGTAAACTTCTTCCTTCTTATCAATTCTAGCTTCTACTCTACTCCTCTCCAGACAAAAAAGAAAACAACTTTATCAACCATATTGTGAAGATTCCAGCACATATGAGAGACTGTAGCAAACGCAATCACCGCCTGATCCTCACTGCGTAAGTTAATGTTATTTTTAACAGAAAACATCACTAACAAGCCACTAAGTTCAGAAAGATCAGACAAAGTCTGATACGTGTCGTTTACGCTTGCCGTCAATAAAGGAACTCACCCGCCAATCCGAGAACGTCTTCCCGGGACGAGAGACTTAATAAGCGATAAGAACAAACAAACCCTCCATACCAAACCCGCTGCAAACCGTACCATGGTAATGGTGTTGCTGCTTAATAAAACGGCATACCACAGCCGTAAATATTCGCAGCTGCATGTGCTGTGCGCCCGCCGGTGAATATAGTCTCAAAATTTGCATTCGACGGGCGAAGCATTCCAATCGGGAGTTAAATATATTATATACGTGCCATCTCTTTCTCTCTTTCCCCGACTGGAGGTGAATGCAACCGTACAGTCGCAACACTCATGCGGGGTCACGGCTAGATTCAAACGGCAGCACCACCCATCCACCCTGTAAAACAACCCTCACCAATAAACTGGCCGGGATGGAGTATGGTAATACCCCGTACGGTACGCCATTCCCTAAGATGCCCTCCACTGCTCATCGTGTTGCGCTCTACCCCCAAATCGTTAACTAATTCCGACACAATGAGTCAACGCATCACACATCAAACCCCATCCCCATCCCGGGGGGGAGGAGGGTGGCTTAACGGAGATGGTTCTTCTACTCGGCTGTACCCTTGGATCGTCACCGAACGCTACCGTCGACAGTGATCGTGATCGACGGCGTTTCCGGATCTCTGACTGGGTGCCGTGGTGCTGGAACCATTGCGCGCTACCACCATCCACCAGCTCCCACTCCCTGTCGGTGTGTATACCCACGTTGGTAGGAGGTTATTTTTAAAAAAAAGGTGCGACAGAGACCCGAGAACGTTTGTAAAGGGGCACACACATAATAAGTGCAATGTGCGCGCGTCACCCATCCCGATCACGGCCCACAGCAAGAGACGGATCAGTCGCTCGCCGTCAGCTGAGTTCCGTTTTGCGATTGCTTATCCGCGCGCTCGTCATGCCCAAGAAGCTTCCCATTTGATCATAATTGTGTGCGTGTTTGTGTTGTTCTGGCTGTTTTGTTATTCGTTTTGCGTCTACAAAAAAAAAAAAAAGAATCTGGATGCACCACGACGCCACGCGGCCGACCCAATGCGCAATGATGCGCGCGCCCTTTTGCCTTCTCTTTATACTCACAAACACTAGCTACAAAGTTGTTTATGTATGAGTGTATTTAAAGGGGGGAAATAAAGGGGGAAATCGTAGGGGTGGCTGCGTGAAGAATGAAGATCACATGGACCGAGGGTTTTGTCGGCGAGTTAGGGGTTGCAATGTTATAGACGCAGTCAACCGCAGCCGCGTGCGAAAACACACATGCCAATGCGTACAAGGGCTTTGGTGAGTAGAAGATGAAGTGGTTCACTTTCTTTTGGAGCTGTGCTTTTTGCTCCCTGGCGTGCTGGCGTGTTTTGCACTGCTTTGTATTTGTCTCGCTTTTGGAAGGGTAGGTTTTGGAACTTTTTTACACACGAGAAATGCGGAAAAAGATCTGATTCGCAGAATGAGACCTTACGAGACCTTAAGATATTCGAAAATATTTTTTTAATTTACACCACAAAGTTTTGATCGTGATGATCAACACCCGTTGACAGGGGATCTCCGAATCTCGACTAGGCAAAGACGACAGGATGCTAAACACAGCGGAAACTTACCGGAAAGTACATTCCCTGGGGATGTAGAAAGTATGGTCCGGAGCCCCACAGTTTGACGGCTTTTTCGGTGATCCCTTAGTGCATAAAACCGATGACGTCCAAAACGCTAGGCACCGATGCTATCGGGAAGCGGCTTTGAAGTGGATGGCTTTGCTTGATGTTCCCTGCGTGTGTGATGTTGCTTCAAATCTCGCACAAACAACCCTTACGAAAAGCTTACAGGTTATACCAAAATATATATATATATGTATATGGAGCTAATTTTTTTCTCTCTCTCTCTATTCGGGATACCTCCGATACCACTTCAAGGAAGCACTTTATTTGGGGTGTGGAAAAAACACTGTATCGGACACTAAACCACAAATTGGAAATTTCCGGGTTGAAATTTTTATTCTTTCTTTTCCTTTCTTCTTCTTTAGTGTGGCACAATTTCACATATATTTCAAGCGGAAGAAGGTGAAGTAAAAAAAAAAAATTACACACGTACACTTTTTAATAATTATAATATGGCACCGGACAAGAATTTGCTTCCCGTTTTTTACTTTCTGCTCTGCTTCACCACAAATACACACACTCTCTCTCTCTCTTTCTAGTGCGCACTATAATAAACAATTATGCAAACATTTGCATATCACTGTGTAATTTTCGGGCTGCAGATCTGCTAAAATGATGAAAGCAATTATCAAGTAGCCAAAGCAACGGCGTTTGGTTGATTTGGTTGACAGTATTAGAAAATAAACCAGTAGGCCTTTTAGTTTAGAAATGCACGATAAAGCACACAACGTTGGATGATGGTTATCCTTTAAGGTAATCTTTTCCTTTTTTTCTACCAAAAAATCGTTTACAAACACGAGCGCGCTAGCAGCGAACCATTCTCACAAACACTACAAAAAAAGATGGATTTTAACACCGTCAAACAGCAGCTTTTCGCAATGGTAGATGTCTCTTATTATTTTTGGAACCAAAACTCAATCCATCTTCCAATGATTGCTATTGCATTTGCATCCTAACGTGTGGGTGATGCGAAATGAACCATATGTTGAGGCGGGTTTATTAAAACATCAACGAATGAAACATATTTCCTTTCGATGCCATCAAAGTATTCTGCGTACAGCGTAGTACGAAAAATCCAAAATGGTAAACACAACCACTGTTGTACACGCGTCCGATAGGCAATGACACGAGCAAGAAAAAAAAAAAGAACGAAAAATCATGCCCCGAAATCTTTTAGCATCTCTAACACACTTGATCACAACACACTAAAAACGCGTGGGTTGTTTTTAGCTATTCCACTGGCCAATAAACACCAACCCAGCCAGTCACACGCGCCTTCGAACGGGAACGCACAACATGCGGTTCGGTTGCAAACATAAATTGCAGACGGACTAATGCCAGATTAACGGAGCTTGATTCGGGTACGTTATCCTGGGGATATCCTTGCAAGAATGGCACAAGTCTCGAAATCACACCACCACTAGCGCAGCACCAACGACAGC
>STHB01010757.1:0-13987 GCA_018908115.1 Anopheles rivulorum | reverse complement strand
GTGCACAACATGTTTGCGCAGCGGATCAAAATAGTCGAGAACTTTAAACAAGGAGTCGATCGATATCCAACTCCGAAGTTGCGTCGAAATCGGGTATGGGCCTACTGAGATGTTCGAGCATTGGAATAGTACGGTATAGAAGTAGACTTTTTTGTAACAAATGTTACACAAAAAAACCAATTTAATTACTAGAAAATTTCCTTTTCGTTACACTCGTGCTAATCACTAATGCTGTGATTGTCCCTAAGTGAATGAGTCTATTTTCAAACTTGAAACTTAAATAAGAAACAGCATGTCTAAACTACAAGAATTGGTAGTAATTGAATTATTCATCAAACGAAAGGTATTGGTAGGTAGTAGATTAAGATATTTTAAAGCTGTTTTGGTGAATAAATCACACATTTCTGACACTGAATGTTTCAAAACTGGTAGATAAAATGATAGCTTTTTTATAATTTCGTGTCAAAAAAATATTTTTCCTGCAAGCTCTTTGCGTATAAAAGTAGAATATTGTGTAATATTCACTAGACAATCATTTTTTAATTCACCATTAGTAGAAGAACTCGTTAATTGATTAGCTGGCATATTGTCCCAAGTTGCCCGGATAATCGACGTTCTACTGTTGTTTGTGTTAAATGCCCTCCTGTCATCTGTCATCATCGTATAGTATCGTTTACAGCATCGGGTTGAATTGTCACTAAGACAGTATACTATACGCTTGTAGTGTATGTGTACAAATAAATCAAATTTTCTTGTATTTTAACTATTACAAAATTTATAATTTTAAAGATGAACGCACTCGGTTTGTTGTGTTCATATTTTCGAGATGGAGAGACAAAGGAAAGCCCTTTTTTGAGTAATGGGCCAATGGTTGCTACCATGTTTGGCTCATCATCACCAACATGGTCATCCCGAATCAATGATTGCTGTTCGCATTCGGATGGTCGAACCGGGATGATTGAGCGAGTTTAGCCTACTTTGATGATCGTTTAGCGTTCGTAAAGTTTAAGAACGAGCTTTTGCCTTTTTGTCTGCAGTTAATGTTTTTTTTTCACTATTTTCTTACAAAAAAAACAACCTTTAATCTTGCTCGGGCACCACGCAGCACAGTGCACGGATGGAGTAAATGAAAATCAAAGGCACACCTAAGTTGTTATTGGTAGCAATTGGATGAAAATGGGGAAAGTTAATCTAAGTAGCCATCTTCTCCTTTATTGCTGAGCTTGTGGAAAATGATACATGCCTACTAGATAGAGCATGTGCGTAAGTTCATCGCATCAGCTTAGTACACGTGTGAAAGATGGTTTGTACGTAAGTTGACTAAATTTGAGTGTACGAAGACCGGAAACGGAAATAAGAAATATAAATATGGCCCCCAAAACAAGAAAAACGATAAAAGGGCTGCCTAAGATGCTAACATTAAGCCAAGTTACAGCTGGATTATAAATATTTGTATTTTGCTTTGGTTATTATTATGACATAAATATTTTTAAAGCGTTTTTTGGGAGTTTTCAACCGAAGCAGAAAAGGAGTAATTGGAGTACCACCACTAATCAAGCTGACCGCACCAGAAGCAGTGAACGAAATTAGCTATCCCCCAAAAAAGGAAGCATTTAATCAAGAAAAATAAGGCGCAAAACCAAACGCAATTTCGAGGTGTTTGCTTTAAGTTTAGTTTTTGGATACAACAGTTTGAACTAGCTGTAAGCTTGTTTTTCATTATTCGTTCGTTCATTCGAAATTGATCGTCGCCTAGAAGGAGCCGAGCAGATGTGTGTGGTGTGTTTGCCGGCCGAGAAGCGCACAGCGCAAGAGGAAACGGGCGTGCATGAAGTGAACTAACACAACGGTTGCAGCGATAAGCAAAGATGTCCGATGGGGCGACCCGGACAGCTCGCCCTCAGTGATAAAACAGCTATCCACGCCGCGACATGTATCCACGCATGCATGTATTAGGTCGCCCTTTTCCCGATGTCTTATAGGCGATCGCAACCCCCCTTTCCTCCCTCCCTCCACCGCCCTCCCTCCAAACACTGATCGAACTCTGGGCGGACGGGGCGAAGGGAGTAGCGACTCGACTGCTGTACCGTGCTGCGAAGAAGAGACGCAAATAGGATAGCCAAGAGAGAGAGTGTGTGTGCGAGAGAGAGAGAGCAAGAGAATGAGAGCGAAAAAGAGATGGAGAACAAAAAAAGGCAAATGGTTTGGCCTGGTTGTCGCTATCACCACCGGAAGTGGCCAGTTTACCGAATGATTGCGCATCGCGCATTGTATAACGGCATCGTGGCGCGTTAGTGTTCGCAGCGCAAACGAGCGAGCGGGTTTTGGAGAAGTGAACGTACGAGAGAATGAACGAATAGAATGTGGTTTTGCCGATATATGTAAGTAAAAAACTGTCCAAACCCTAAGCCATGGAACCATGGTCCATGGATCTTCGCCATTAAGCGGTGGTAAGCTTGCGCAGAAGCTAATCGTTCCCTTGTTTTTTTTCATTTGTGTGTTCAAATATCACGCAAAATTGGCAAAAAGTTATTTAAAACTATAACTATAAGTATATTAATTTATTGTACTCGATACAATGTTTGTTACCTTATGCCGGAAAGCATAATTAAAAGGTTATTTATATGGACAATTCGTCGATCTGTAAACGATCAACTAGTGTGTACAGATTGGGTTTTTTTCAATGAAATGTTATATGAAATGTAGAGATTTCATATATTTTGCACATTTTCCACACAGTGCACGCATGCTTCGATATGATTTTACAAAAAATAACATTCTTTTTAAACATAAAACACATCTCCGCAAGAAGGAAAGCAGAGGCGCAGATAATGTGGAATCTATTTCCGGTCGCAAAGCACCCACAGTGCTACACTTAGCAGCAGCACCCGGAGTCCTTCCGCCAGCTGTGCAAGGGTAAGGGTGTTTTGTTGCACAACCGACAAACAAAAACGTCGGCCCGAGCGTCTTTCCCACGCTTCTTTTCACCATGCGCGCGCGCGCGGACGCACATCCTTGGAACTACGATCCAGGCAACGCATCCAGGATCAATGCTGGGCAGAAGCCAGGCTTGCCACACCGGTGTCTTTTCCGTTGGCTGGCCGGGCCGGGATGCACAGGATGCAGCCAATTGCGCAGCTGAGAAGCACCGAAGCGGCCTTCGGGTACTGGGTGTGGAGTGGACCCGGCGAAGGAAAAAGTGAGCAAGAGACACAGCTCAATGGGAAGCGGATGCTCTCGGTAAGATGGAAAGAAACAGCAGCAAACGAGAAACTAAAAAAAAAAGATCGCTCGTTGAATAATAAATGAGGGTGTAACGCGTAATGTTTCATTCAGGCTTGTCTCCGTGGCGTGGTGGATGCGCGGCGGCATGGTCGAGTGTGTCGATCCTCGCCATTCATGATCCTTTCGCCCTGGCACTGGCACTGTGGGTATCGCACCAACATCAATATATGCTGGTACACTTTTAAAATGGTTTGCATTAAATACGAATAAAGACGACATAAAACGGTGCAGAGTGTCTTGCTCCTTTCGCCGGAACTCTCAGTTCTCGCGGTCTTTCTTTTCCTTTTTTTTCCCCGTTGTCATGTTCCTGCTTTTTTATTATTATTATTTTTTTTTTGGTCGAAACCGAAGCAACCATTAGTTCGGTATAGTGAGGTCGTTAAAATCTAAATTAAGGCGTAAGAGGGCACTGCTTTATGGCACTGTAGGATAGTGCAGTTGGGTACATAAATCAGGCAATAGGTACCGTAAACGGGACGGGTGACATAAGGTATTAGCAGCAGAACCTTTTACTATATACTTAGAATATCATCAAGAATGTGTGAGAGACTTTAAGACATTGGTGAAAGATATAGGTTTTCCAACATATTGTGATACCCTCCTGATACGCTTACAATTACTTTCAATCTTCATCCAATTCCAATTCTATTTGGAGTACTTCCATGACATTAAAGTAGTTCATCAAATCCGTATTTCCGTATCGACCACGGTACAGCGTCAATATGTCAGTAAGTTTGTATTCCAAAGTGCCTCACGGACAACTTTTAGAGCGAATGGATAATCCTTCTTTTAGAAGTGCTCTGAGACATAGTTTGTCTTGTTGTTCCAGTGAGTTCTCCAGAGAGTGTTGCACCAGTTTCACCCAAAGTGTGTTATCTTTCTCTGGCATTCTGTACAGGCTAATCGTGTGATAGTGCTTTGGGAATTGTCAAATTTACTGAAGTTTATTAGAGTAGAGATCCTTATTCGTTATGCCTAGAGCTTAACGTAACATCCTTAATCTATCGTTACTATTAATATTGGACAACATGAAGTGTTTTACTTTAGAAATCGTGATCTTTTTAACTTCTAGTAACTGATATAATTGTTGCACATCAGTTCCAATAAGATTGTTAGCTATGATCGTCGTTCCCAACATGCTGTTTATGTGGTGGAGAGTTAACTTAAATCTTGGAAGTTCTAACAACATCCTTGGGCAATCAAGGCTGTCTCTCTTTGCGTTGAGCCTTGTCTTGTTGAAGATTATCCAAATTAGTCTAAAGAGTCAGGATTTCCTAACTGTCACTGTAGCCAATTGAAGGACTCATACTGCCGTATATCTTTCTCTCGAACACGGCTAGGCTATGGTGCTGGCCATTACGCCTACTTCATGTAGTATCTCAGTTGCTTTTAAATCAATGTCAATGTGTTGACTTTAAATCCTAGTTAATTGAAGTTTTAAACGATTTTTAAGTCCAAAAGATCTACCAGAATACGTCGAATAGCTCATAAACTGTAGAAGGGAGTAAGAAAATGTTTAACTACAAAACATTCTTGCGAAACTTAGGGTATTATTAAAGAATATTTGAAATAGTTGTTTGCAATAGAAAAATCTAAACTCTCTACCCTTATCAACTCTATTTTTATCCGGGCCAACCCCACGTTGGGGTCCTTTCGACAACGACCCATCTAGCTCCAGCCAGCCAGCGCCAGTTCGCTCACTAATGAAGCAGAAAAGCGTTCTACCTTGCCCGAACAGCAAGGCACATCCGCCTGTTTGCCCACGTACGATCGTTGCCCACATCCGTCGATCGTAGCAAAATAAATAGAAATAAAATAATCGTGTGGTAAACGTGGCAAACGCCGCGATCGCTAGACATGCTGCGATGGAAATGGGCAAAGCTTCCCCCTTTTGCTAGACGCACCGGTTCGCCACCGAAATGGTATCCCAAAACGATACAAATAACAACAACAAAAAAGCACAGACGATAGACGGGGGACCGGAGGGATATGGCAGTGGCATTAAGGGTGGCGTAGAAACATACACAAAAGAGAGAGAGAGAGAGAAAAAAGGCAGGAAAAAGGAGACCCATTTCTATCAATGTATAAATTTAATTAATATCTACACCGAAGGAAGAATTTCATGAATATTAAATACATTTCAAGCTATCGAATTGAATATTAATTCGATATGTTTTGTTTCCTTCTTCGCCATTGATCTCCCTTTCGATTGCGTTCCGTCACTCGGCCATTCCGTCGTGTCCCGCACCCCAGTTTCACCCTACGCGATCGCGCACCCTGTCGGGTACGATACGATCACGAGCGTACGATTTTCATATCCCCCTAGCCGCGTCGTTGGCACACGGGACGTTCGGGACGTTAAAGGTGTCGCCCGTTCAACAACCGAACAAAAGAAAGAAAGAAAAGAAATATCCCCCAAAAAAAACACCGGCCACCAGATCGATGCTACAGGTGCCCGGCATACAATCTCGCTGCGCTGGGGCACAGGGGCAACCCGGTCGTTGCCGATGGGATGGGATGGACGGGTCCGTTGGCTTTCCTTCCTCATTTCCTTTCAAGCAAACAAAAGATTCAAAACTCTCTACCGAAAGACACAAAAAAATCCTCCGCGTGTCGCCGGTCGGTGCCGTCCGGTTTAGAGTCCGCCGTAAGTGCGGATGCGTTAATCGCTTCTCGATTTCTTCTCGATTCTACTGCTACGACGCATAGCGAGGATACACGCGGACCCCGGAGATTACGCTAGGTTCGAGGGTTTGTGCGTATGTTTTTCTGTTCTTTTATGGGTCCTGCGTTTCCTGGCGATGTTTTCACTTTATTGTTACATTCCGTTTTGTAAATCAGTCCACCGTGCTTGCACAGTCGTACAGGGGATACAGATGACACAGGTGAAATGGATGCCTTCCTTACGATCGTCACACACGTGTGTTACGGCGCTTTGATTTTGAACCGATCGGAGAATCTCTTCCCGTGCACGATTTTATTTATAATGCTTGATTGAATTCGCCAGTAGGAATGTTCTTTCCTAAAGCCAATTCTGTGTTGCAATTCCTGTGCACGGAGCAAACGAACGAACATCACCATAGCCATGGAATTAAATAAGGAAGCAAAAACACTTGCCATATCGACACGACGTTTCCAATTTAGCCGCCCGCTTGAATCAATTTCCACTAACGGGAAATCCTTCTTGAAAAAAAAAGGGCCATCCTCCCCCTTCCCCTACGGCCCCAACCCCCGTTTGTGGGGTTCCGTCCTTTTCCGGCGTGCAATGGTTCTCACGGTTTGTACACTTCCGGTGTACGGCGGGGTCTGGGCCGAATCGAAGCGGTGAAATATGATGTCGCAAAATCGCGCTTCTTCTTCAATAAAAAGCAACAACAAAAAATGGCTGTAGAACCCTCCAAAACCAACAAAGAAGAGGGCGCAAAAAGGCGGTGAAGAAACAAATAAGAAACCGACAACCTGCCACCGGAACTGGTACTGCCTGTCTGCCCGCCTGCCTGCCTGCCTGCCTGCCATTCCACTTGTTCAGGTTCCCTTTTTTGCTGCGGTTGTTGCGGTGATGTTTCCATCCGTTCGGCATGGTGCGGCCTCTGGTTTCGGGGCGGCCTTTTCTTCTTCTTCTTCTTTTCATACCTTTCTTCTTCCTGTCCCGTTTCTCGCATGCAACCGTCCATTTTGGTACCGCATCCTTCGTATAGCCGGTCGGTCGAAAGGTACCAATTGGTGACATCCGGTTGCGCTGCCTGTGCGGGGTACAACACTTGCGTAAAAGGTGGTCTCCGGAGGCCTGCGTCTTTTCACCTTACCCCTCCCCCTTCCCCTCCTCCCTCCTTTCGCCACATTCTGTCCGGGTCACAACGGCCGGCCATCAAACCGGTGTGTGGCTTCCGGTTTCCGGCCCGAGCTTCACGCGGCCCGTTCGCGTGTGCGGAATGGGGCCGGACTCCTCGCGGCATCGACCGGAAGTCACATCGATGGTACCGATGCACCGGGCCAGATAGCTGCCGGGACGCGCACACAGCAACACCATCGTGTCTCCCTCCCTCTTTCTCCCTTTTCCCTCCCTTACCCTTACCCTCATGCAGGGAAGGTAGAAAGCGCTTCTAACATCCGCCGCACGACGGATGTCGACCCAATTTGTCCCTTGCTGTGCGAGCAAATAGAGAAAGAGAGAGAGAGAGAGAGAGAGAGAGAGAGAGAGAGAGAGAGCAATAAAAAAATCAAATTGAATCAAATCCAATCTAATCACTATGGACGCTGCAACTACCACTGCAACGAACCGGTGCCGGTGATAGAACGTGCAGAAAAAAAAAGAAGAGAACAGAAAAGCAAACCTTCCCACTTTGCGCTCGTTTATCACGTCGGAGTGTGGAGCCAAAACTCGGCCGTAACTGTACGATGGCTTTCATGATAGAATTACATCACGCTTCCTAGCAATTCTAATGCACTTTGCACGTGTCACACAACGGCAAATGTAAGTGCAATCTGAAGTGTGATGATTTAATTATGCTTTAGTAAGTTTATTGGAAATATGCATTTATTTATCTATTTAATTCTTTTTTTTTTCTTTTTATTTAAGACACTTGCATGACGATCTTCCAAGCGTGATACCGAACGTTTATAACAATAGAAAGCGGATTCGATCGTTACTTCGTAGTGTTTTCGATGATCTTCTGTAAACCGCACACAATCAAGCGCTGTCGCAGAAAGAAACCCACTTAGTAACATGAATATAAAGGTTAGTATTTCATACTTTGTTGTTATTTAAGTTTCAATACGATCAGCATTATCAGCTTTACTTGTTCTGGTGGTTTTTTTTACGATGAGTACAAGCCAAGCCATTCTGCATTTTGTTTTAACCTTTTTAAGGTATTGATATATTATTATGTTGACCTTTATTTATTGACCTTGGTCGGAATAATCGGGTTGACATCTGTCATAATCTTAGCGACCCAGATGGAATCAAATCTGGCAGATGGCGCTAGTGAAGCAATCAAAGTAACCGTTGGTGTCATTCGAATAGAATTATTTTAATTTAGTAAGTCTAATTTTTAAGGTTATTAAGCCAAGCAAAGGATACACATAATGCACAAGAAGGTAAACGATTAATTCTTATTTGTTTATGCCCTTGCTATCGCTTGCATTGTGCATTTGCGTGCTTAGTAACGCTCTTCGGCACCATTCACGCTTATTATACTTGCTACCGTTAACATTAAAAGGGTGCTCCTATCTGGAGAAGTACGATCGCGTCATCGCATTTCACCACCTCCTGTTGCACGTCCCCCAGCCGCTCGCTAGATTTAAATTACGAGCCATTCAATAGAATGGCCATTCGGTGCGCACCGTCACCGGGTTAGAAATTGGAGAAATCCGTCAATCCCGGCTACCACGCACGCACACGTTGATCACAAACGGGGAGACGAAGGGTATGGCAGGGGGGGGGGGGTTTGGAGGAGGTGGTCGGTGGTGCATATATGCGCTCGAAGCAGCGTCAGGCGACGAAGAAAGAATTATAATCAGTCTAAGGGCTAAAGCAAACGCTGTGTTGTGCTGCTACGCTACGCTGTACTAACGGTAACGGATGGTGATGGTGCATTGTTTTCCTTACACATTTTCCCCATTTAAGCCCTGGGCGCGTTCACATTTCGCTAGCGTCGCAACTTTGCGCGGAGTGCCGATTTCTCCGAAAACCCGTGCCCCATACGGGAGTGTCGGCTAAAGAGGGGGTGAGAGAGATTGGAGGAGGGTGGGTTTCGCATGAGACTTCCGGTCCGGCTCAAAAGCCCCAGGCCAAAACTGAGGAACGCTTTTTTTGAGGTGTCGACAAAACCGAACTCTGCCGGAGTTCGGAGGGCCGAGATCAGGGAAGGGGTAATGTTTCACTTGCTTACAGTGCGATCGTGGAAGGAACTTGGTGAGGCACCCTTTTTTTTTGGTGCCGTGGAGTGGTGTGGGGAGGGAATCATAATGGAAAGTATTAGACCCGGTGTCAGCAAAGCTGAAATGTGAGCATCCGGTTGAGTTCGTAGTGTGAGCGTTATTGAATTGAAGCTTGAAGTTGATAGACCCACCGCAACCTTGGTAAAGTGGCCACCTTTAGCAAAGCAGCAACAAGGATTTTGCCCAGGAAATGCGCATTTAATCTCTAAACACTAACGCACTAACGATCAACAGCACGCATGGCATGGCGAAATTCCACCGAACGGAATGAACCATTTGAACATATAAGAGTGATCGGACCAAATACATGACTCCCCCCGAAAGCCCCAAACAACAAGCAGGATGCCAAAAACAAAAACCTGCGTTATTATTCTTTTTTTTTTCTTCTCTTTCTTCTTGCGCAGCTTTCAATATCACACGACAGACACACGGCGAGACTTGCGAGAGTTGCCTCGAAAAAGCCTTGAACGCCACTACGGCGAGACCTCGACCTGGAAAGATTGGAGCGCAGTAGAATCGATAAAACAAAAACTGTTCTTACACTTCCAGGGAGCAAAAGCTGCGCAAAACGAAACGAAAGGAAGGGCGAATAAGCAGAAAAAAAAACACATTCGCACACACACGCACAGCACACCCCATACGCAATGAGCTTAAAAACAAGACACCGTCTTCGGTTGGCCGCACTTCAGCATCCCGTGTTGGGTCTCTTGTTTCGTTCACAGTTTCGGAAACAAGGAAAGGTATCAGACAAATTTTGAGGAATTTATTTCGCATCCAGCAGCAGAACGTCCATTCTGATCGGCAACTTGGAAGGAGGAGGGAGAGGAGGAGGGAGGAGTCTTGGAGTAAATGGGCGAGGGAAGCGGCAAGTTGGTTCGCTTCCTGCTTTGCAACCGTCGACCGTTCTCCACCAGCCTACGTTGGATTTTCCGCTCCCTTCGTTGGAATTCTTCCGCAGTGCAGCAGTGAGGAAGATCATGGCGTGGCTGCTAACCATGAGGGTTGGAAGTTTTTCCATTCTGCCTTCAGTAATTTATGTCGAATTCGTTGCATTCCACAGCGATGAATCATGCCGCACCACGGAGCCTAACGTAAACGTTAGCGAACGAAAAGGGTACCCGGTACAGGACGGTGATCGTGAGGCTGGTGATCGTACGATCGGACGGTGTGAGGGAGCCTTCTCAAAGAACCCATCCCAACGAAGGGATGGCAACTCGGAACACTCACTCACTGGGTGAAGGTTCTCGAATCGGTTGTCCCAATCGGTGGGATGCGTTGGGATACCAGCCAGCCAACCTAAACCGCCCCAGGTTATTGTGGGAGAGTGGGGGCAGAGAGGGGAGGTTTGGTAATATTTGCGCCCACGGAGATTGCAGGCGGAGATCCCATCATTTCGGATGGGAATGGGGCGGATGGACAGCGAATGGAAAGATTTTTGGCAATTACTGCCAGTTTGATCATTAACTTTTTCCTCCGGATATCTCTCTCTCTCTCTCTCTCTCTCTCTTTTTCTCTCTCTCTTTCTCACTCTCTTTCACCATGGTACGTATGCGCAGGTGCTGGTGGTGCTGTACGTTGTTGCGAA
The DNA here is from genome assembly GCA_018908115.1 of Anopheles rivulorum. Taxonomy (NCBI): domain Eukaryota; kingdom Metazoa; phylum Arthropoda; class Insecta; order Diptera; family Culicidae; genus Anopheles; species Anopheles rivulorum. Next base: position 3,177 of record STHB01010757.1, on the reverse strand, counting down.
GCGTTGCGTAGTCGCGCATCCCACAGCAACAAGAAGCAGAAAGCATCCCGATGGCACACCTTTGGAACACCACCCAACCTGCCTGTTTGCTCTCGACCACATTCACCCATTGCACACTCTATCACGGTCTGTACGAAATTGGTTAATAGCGAAGCGTGTGTGTGTGTGTGTGTATTGTACAGCGACAGCGCGTAATGTAGATCGATCAATCGATCGTTTGCATAGGCGCAAGATCGTCTTCCATCTTGGCTGCCTACACGCGACCCACGGCAGCAGCAGCAGTTTCTCGTTCGTCCACACTGCTTTACTGTCCAACAACCGGTGTGTTGCTGCCGTGCTCCGGCTGTGCGCGCTTAAACAAAGGAAATGGACGGGCAAACGATCGGCAACCAACGCGAGCCTAACGGTGAATACGGCCACGAATGTGTGTGTGTGTGTGGCTGAATGTACGGCTAGGCACCTGGGCAGTAGTGCCTGGTGTGTATCCGTGCGCCAGCCACATTGTATCACTGTGTTACTACGCGATCGAAGCACCAGCGAGCGAGCGAGCGCGCGCGCTAGCTTAACGCTAACATCGGCCGACCGACTTGCGTAGGGACAGCACCGTTTGCTAAAGGGACGCCATGCAGAGAAAGCTATACAGAGGCAGCCCACAAAAACCACAACCATCCCGGGTAGGTTCGGGGACGGCGGTGGAAGTGGTGGGTCAGTACAATGGTACTGAAATATGGCCGATCGGAGCAGATTATAGGCAGGAAACTGGGGTTGTAACGGAAACTCGACCACTGGACTTGGCAGCCCCTAGGGACCAGTTTCGTCTCAAGCAAGCGCCCGCCGCGCTTGACCCAATCGTTTGGCCTCACAATTCACAACAGCAACACCAACTTGCCGTACGGGTTTGCCCACGTCACAGGGCCGCACACACACACACACACACGCGGCGCACCTCGCATACACGCAACGCCGTCAGACGACCTTCTCTTGGCACGGTTTTTATTATTAATATTATTGTCGCTTGTTGGCGACTACACACACCTTCCTGTGTGACGAGACGATCGTATTTTTTGCTTCTTCCCGTAGCCGCAAAACCCTTCCCTAAGCTTTGGGTGAGCCAGCTGAGGTGTGGTTTCGCCCAGTTCGTCCCCATTCGGTTGGGCACTGAGAATGTTGGCTTTAGGGGTTAAGAAGGATTTGGGTCTCTGTTAGGGGTTACAAACGCTTCTCGCGATCGCACGATCTCAATCTCGAACTGATCGTCAACAATCAACCATGTTGCGTTTGGAGCACAGCCGTACGCGTTAGATGGCATTGCTTCGTTTGTTTTGCATTCACCGATAAAGTAAACGACATGATCATCACTGATGATCATCGCTAAAGAATTCCCTCCGCACGAACGTACCGCGGTACAGTCACATCACACCTCGCATATACGTGCCGAATGCTTTGCAAAGAAGCCCAAAAAGCGCCAAATCTCTGCCGGCCCATCACGTACCCCTCCCCCACACCCTTCCCATTCGCCCACACCCTTCAAATTCCCGTTCCTGATCCGTTTCGTTCCGAGCCGGATTTTTGGCTGCTGTTGCGTTCTGGACAGCAAATGTGTTTTTTTTTCTCTCTTTCTCGCTCTCTCCATCTTACGTATGCGAAGCGTTCCCGTATCGTTTGACCTCGCTCACGCTCGCGCGAGTCATTGCCGCATCTCGCTCCATCGCGTGCGATCGGGCCGTGATCGTTCGCTCGGCTTTAGCTACAGCGTTGCGTCCGGTATACTGCGCAACGATCGACCATCGTGATCATCGCCATCATCATCATCATCATCGTCATCATCCACTTGTCGTCCACTCTTCGCCGGAGCAGTGCGATCACGCTCGCCCTCTATACGCTGTGCTGTTACGGCGCGCACGTTTGTGTGTGTGTGTGTACGTGGTGGTAGTGATTTCGCTGAGAGAGAGTGAAAGAGAGAGAGAGAGCGAAAGAGACAGAAGCGGCCGGCCAACGGAATCCAGTGTGCGTTGCGCGCATCCGTACACGATCGTACGGCAACGGTGGCAAGCGCTGGGCTCATGGGCTTTGAGAAAACATCAAATACATAGGCTACCGGCGTTACGCGCTTTTTGTTTTGCGCGGCCGCTTGTTGTGGTACGGCAAAGCAGCAGCAGCAGCAGCAAAAACAACAAAAAAAAAATAACCGGCACCGGACCGGGTTCGAGTCGTCCGGTGGTTCGTGGTGCCGGTGAATGGACGGTGATCGCGACCGATTCCGCAGCACGAGTCGACCGACCGAACAAGCGGTGAGAGGAACAAGCCGACGGCAGGGTGGTGTTGCGGAAGCGACGCTACGAACCGTGTTTCGTTCGCTTCACAATAAGCACAACACACCACGCGGCCATGGCGGACAAACGCGGCCATCGTTACGCGGCGTATGGCGGTGGCGTGGTGCGAGACACGGTTCGAAACGTAACGCCGTACACAGAATCGGAAACCGAGGAAACACTCTTGTCTGGATGCATAACGCGATCGTGCTACGATCATGAATTCGGGATGCTGTTGTTGTTGCTGCTGCTGCGGCTGCTGCTGCGGCTGCTTCTGCTGGAGTAAGACGCAGACGAGTTGGTGGCGTGGAGCAGAAATTGAATACCAAAATACTCAACGAGCCAGCCACGGCAGAAGAAACAACAACAAAAAAATAACAAAAAGAAGAATACGGTGGCACACACACACACACACACACAGAGATGCACACACGTACCAGGCGATTGTTTAACATAAGACCATGAAGGAAGCCTTGCTTCATCGCTTCAATACGGTGTGTGGAAGGCGACGATTTTTGTTTTAGTTGAAGGTGTTTTTGCTCCGCTCCGTGCCATACACCGGGACGGATAAAAATCCATCATGTGTATGTGTGTGTGTGTGTATGTGTGTTGGTGCTACGCACGGGATTATGCCCCCAAAAAACGACGTACACACAAGGGTGTGTTCTGTCGCATGTGCGTTTCCATTTTATTTGTATAACAGTGATCCTCTACTAGAGGAACCGACGTGGAATGGTTTATTTACATGGAGGAACTCTTTGGTGCGGACACATGAACGTGCGCCTTCTAAATCGTACGTAGTAAGGCACAACATTTAACGTGTAATTTCGTCTTAATCGCGCGAGGAAGTAGAACGCACCCTTTG
>STHB01010702.1:0-14005 GCA_018908115.1 Anopheles rivulorum | reverse complement strand
CCGGAGCCCGACGCGCCGACGATCGCGACGATCTCGCCCGCGTCGATCGACAGGTTCACGTTGTTCAGGACGACGACGTCCTTGTCGCCGGCCGGAAAGCGTCGCGTGACGGCCGCGAGTTTCAGCAGGGGCTGGCTCATCGTCACACCACGTCCGACAGCGGCGCGTGCTCGTCCGCCGAGGCTTCGCCGATCACGACGCGCTCGCCGTCCTTCAGGCCGGCCAGCACTTCGACGCGCACGTTGTTGTTGATGCCGATGCGGATGTTGCGCGTTTCCGTGCTGCCGTCGGCGCGCAGCACGCGCACCGGATAGGTGCCGTCCTTGCGTTTCTCGCCGAGCGCCGCGGCCGGAATGTTGAGCGCGTTGCGTGCGTTGCCGAGCACGATGCTGACCTGCGCGGTCATCGAGATGCGCAGGCGGTGCTCGGGATTCGGCACGTCGAACAGCGCGTTGTAGAACACCGCGGCGTTCGGTTTCGCGCTGCCGCCCGCGCCGCCGCCGAGCGCGCTTTGCGCGTCGGCGTAGTTCTGCGGTGCGGGTTCGATCGCGCGCAGCTTGCCATAGTGACGCTTGTCCGGCTCGCCGAGGATCGTGAAATATGCGGTCTGTTCGGCACTCACGCGGATCACGTCGGCTTCCGACACCTGCGCCTTCACGGTCATCGTGTCGAGATTCGCGAGCTTCAGGATCACCGGCGCCTGCTGCTGCGCGATCACGGTCTGGCCTTCCTGCGTGACGATCGCGACGACCTCGCCGTCGATCGGCGCGACGATGCGCGTATAGCCGAGGTTGGCCTGCGCGGTCTCGATCTGGATGCGGGCCGAACGGATCTGCGCGGCGAGCGACGCGAGTGTCGCGCGCTGCACGTCGAGCGTCGCGCGCGCGGCCTCGAACGATTCGCGCGATGTCGCATCGTCGGGCAGCATCGCCTGCTGACGCCGGAATGCGAGTTCGGCCTGCGTCAGTTGCGCGGCGGTCGACTGATGTTGCGCACGCAGGCTTTCTTCGCTGGCGCGCGCCTGGCGCAGCGTGTTTTCCGAAATCACGGGGTCGATCTCGGCGAGCCACTGGCCCTTCGTGACCTTGTCGCCGAGCTTGACCTTCAGCGTCTTCAATTGCCCCGATACCTGCGCACCGACGTCGACCTGCCTGAATGCCTGCAGTGCGCCGGTCGCGAGTACCGCGTTCTCGAGATCGCCGCGCGTGACGGGCGCGGACAGGTACTGCGGATGCTTGTCGGGCGCGCAGGCCTTCAGCGTGATGCCGGCCGCGATCGCGACGATGGCAAGGGTGGCCAGCACGATGCGCCGGCGGCGATGGGTCTTCTGGGTCATGAGAGCACAGCGAGGATGAAGCGGGCGCCGGCGATGCGTGCGGCCGAGCAGGGCGATCCGGTTGGCGTCGCATGCCGGGCGTGTCGCCTGCGACGGGATCCGCGTACGCATCGCGCGGGCGTGCCGAATCGAATCAGACGCTCATGGTAAGCGAGGAATTCGCGCCAAATCGTGTGGAAATTGTGCTGAATTGTGCGGACACCGTGTCGGCGCCCTGTCTGGATGGCGTGATTGTTTCGATCCGTGAGCGGGGCGGCCCGCTGCGCGTGTCGTGGCCCGCGCTACCGCTGCGCCGCGATGATCGCCAGCATCGGCCGGTCGCGCTCCTCGTCGAGCGCGGGCATTGCGTCGACCTGCTCGGGCGTCGGCCCCCATTCGTCCAGGTGCGCGAGCGTGAAGCCGCTGCCGATCAGCAGGTTCACGAGCGTGCCGAGCGTGCGGTGCTGCTTGACGACGCCCGGCGCGAGCCAGTCGGTCACGCGTTCGCCTTCGCGCTGGTAGCCGTCGAGCGGCCACGAACGGTTACCCTGCGCATCGACGACGAAGCCGGGCCGGCGCGGCGCCGTATAGACCGGATGCTCGATCGAGAACACGAGCCGTCCGCCCGGCACGAGCGCGCGGTGGATCGACCGCAGCAACGTGTCGAGGTGTGCGATGTAGTGGAACGCCAGCGAGCTGTAGGCGAGATCGAACGCGGCATCCGGCAGCGCGAGCGTTTCGAGGTCGGCGCGGCGGTACGTGATCGCCGGATGCGCGGCGGTCGATTCCGCGCGTGCGAGCATGCGTTCGGATACGTCGATGCCGAGCACGCTGGCCGCCCCCTGATCGGCCGCCCAGCGGCTGAACCAGCCGTAGCCGCAGCCGAGGTCGAGCACGTGGCGGCCTCGCAGATCCGGCAGCAGCGCCCGCAGCGCCGGCCATTCGGGCGCGCCGTCGAGCCCGTGAACCGAGCGGCTCAGGCGGCTGTAGCCTTCGAAGAAGGCCGGGTCGTCGTAAATGTTTTGCGTCATGCGGCGGGCCTCGTGCGAGCGGGGTGCGCGGTGCGGCGCGCCCGATCCGGCGAGCTTACGCGTGCTGCCCGCCCGCGTCGATCCTGCGCTGCGTATCGGCATCGACGATGTCGCGGATCGCGCTGAACAGCGGCGTGGCGTCGGTATAGCGCCGGCCATAGCCGAGATTGAACGCGTAGTCGAAATCGGGCGGGTTGCTGCCCTGGTTGTGCTGCAGGATCGTTTCGAGCTTGTCGAGCGCCTTCGCCGCGCGCGCTTCCGGCGACACGGCGGCCTCGTATTCGTCCCACAGCGCGACGATTTCGTCGCGCAGCGTGCGGTCGAGCGAGGCGGTCAGCGTCAGCAGGTCGTCGCGTTCGTGCGCGCTCTTGTCGGGGTGCGCGGCCTGCTCGATCGCGGGGATGTCGCCGTGCAGCGCCTCGCCGAGATCGTGGACGACGCACAGTTTCAGCAGCTTCAGCGTGTCGAGGCCGGGCAGCGCGTCGGTGAACACGAGCGCCATCAGGCACAGCCGCCAGCTGTGCTCGGCCGTGCTTTCCGGGCGGCCGGCCGACGTGTAGCCGCTGCGCAGCACGTCCTTCAGGCGTTCGGCTTCGCGCAGGAAATCGAGCCGCGCGCGGATCGTATCGGGATTCATGGTCGGCGTCCTTGCGATGAGCCGTCAAGCGTACGCCGGCCGCGCGCGGTTCGTCCACGCATGAAATATGCGCGGCGGATGCGGGATCGGGCGTGACGGACAGGCCCCGCCGACGGATGCGCCTAGATCAGCGACAGTCCGGCCCAGCAGAACAGCGCGAAGAAGCCGCTCTGGACCAGAACGACGAAGCCGAATGCGTAGGGGTGGCTGCGGCGCGCCACGCACCGGCCGCCGGCGTTGGCGACGCCGGAGCGAAGCGCGCCCAGTACCGCGATGCCCGTATAGAGCATGAACGCGACGATCACGAGCGCGCGTACGGCGAACATCGACATAGGGCAATCCTCCGGACCGGGCCGTCGTTCAAGATGCATGCCTTTGCGCGGCGTGCGACCTGCGTGGACGCACGCTGCGTGTTGCGATGCTGCCGATTACGCATCGTGCAGCGTTTCCACGAGCCGCGCGGCCGAGCCGTCCGACAGCGTCATCCGTGTCCACCGGCACAGGCTGCCGCGAATCGGCACGACGCGCGACGCATTCGCACCGGTGTCGAACTCGACGCTCGGCGGCCCCGCGCGGTCGTGCCAGCCGAGCGGGTCGAGCGCGGCTTCCATGCGGGCGATCTCCGGCGTCGCGTAGCGCCACAGCGACGTGCCGAGCAGCGTCGACAGCGGTTGCGAGAATTCTGCCGCACGCGCCGGCGAGCAGGCGAGCAGGCGGTGCGTGAGGTCGCACACGAGATGCATGCGGCCCGCGCTGCCCGCGACGAGCCGCGCGAGCGCGAGGTCGCCCGCGGAATCGAAGCGCGCGGCGAGCAACTGTTCGGCCGTCGCGCGCTCGTCGGGCGACATCTGCTGGAGGCCAGCCTCCCAGCGCGAGATCGTCGATTGCGCGACGCCGAACAGTTCGGCCGCGTGGCTTTGCTTGACGCGGTGCAGCGCGCGCCAGCGCCTGAGCTGCGGGCCGAGCGAGGACGGATGGAGCGAGGGGTCACGCATGTCGAAGCTCCTCTTTCAGGCGTCGGCCGGGCGCCCTGACGGGCCGGTCGCCCTAGAACCCGGCGATGGGCCGGTCCTTGAGTGAAAAAATCGCAACCGGCAGCAGCAGGATCCCGCCCAGCACGAGCACGCCGTCCGCCGCCACGGTGACAGGCGTGGCCAGGATCCGGAGTCCCTTTGCAAAGGCTGACGGCGCTTCGTCGATGCCGACCGTATAGCGTTCGTTGAACGCCTGCGCGGCGCCGTCCGGTTTCAGCGTGAAGCCCTCGGTGGAGTAGCGCTTGCCGGCGATGTTGCCGCCGAGTCTGAGCTGGTCGCGCCGGGCGATGAAGCCATCGGCGGCTGCCGCCTGACGTTCGTCGGCCGACGCGTCTTTCGACAGAACGGTGTCGTAGTTGCCGGTCACGTCGCCGCCGTCGACATGGAAGCTGCTGAACGACGTATGCAGCGATTTGCGGTAGCTGGCCGTCAGCACCGGGCGCAGCTTGTCCGGCAGATCGAAGATGTAGTGATAGCGCTCGCCCAGTACCACCAGCTTTTTGCCGTCTTTCGTGATCAGGAAGGCGGAAACGTGCTCGATGTAGGTTTCGTCGTGGTTTTCGTAGAGCGCCGGCGTAAAACAACCCGACAGCGCGAGGCTGCTCGCGGCCATGCCTGCGGCCAGCAGGCGCCGGCGCGTGATCGATGTGCTCATTTCTTGTTGTCCCGTCTGTGCGGTTCAGTGGCTTTCGCCCTCGGAAGCCGGATTCTCGCGTATCCGCGGCAGGTTGTCGAACGGGAAATCTGCCAGGGCAGCGGGCGGCCAGCCCCGTCCACGCCCCGCCGAAAACGTTTTCGTCAGGCTTTCAACCGGCTCCGCCATATCTTATTATTCGGCCAGAGCGGCGCGTGCCGGCCGCCATCGATCATGCCGAGGCATGGTCGCGCCGGCAACGATTACCGCCTTCCGGCCGACGCGTCGCACGACGCACGGTCGAAATGACAGGGAACGCGAGGCCGCGCGTGTCCCGGAAAATGACACGAGGGCGCGATGGTACGACTGGTGTTGCTGCTGCTGGGCATCGAATATCTGCGAACCCGCTGGCGCGGGCTGACCGTGCTGGGCTGGCTGTGGGTGGCCGCAGGCGTCGGCATCTTCGTCGACGCGCTCGACGGCGCGCTGCATTTCCCGATCGAGCTGTTCGCGTGGCTGTTCCTGATCGAGGGGCTCGCGACGCTCGCGGTGGCCGGTAGCGGTGTCGGCGGGCAGCGCATCCTGCGCTACGTGAAGGGCATCGTCGTCGTGGTCGCCGCGGGGCTCGTGTTTGCCGGCCATCACCACGGGCACTTCCTGCTGTCGATGATCTTCGGCACGCTGTTCCTCGTCGACGGGCTGCTGCAGTGCACGTCCGCGTGGATGGTGCGCTACCGCCGCTGGAACGTGGCGTTCGCATGGGGCATCGTCGAGATCCTGCTCGCGGTCTTCTTCTTCCAGCCGTACCCGACCCACTACGTCGGCACCGTACCGTATTGCCTCGGCCTGCTGCTGATGTTCGGCGGGATGCACATGCTGAGCCTGGCCGCCCGCGTGCGGCGGCTGACCCGCAATCCCGCGTTCGCGACGTCGCCCGCGCCGGCGTTCGTACCCGACCTCGACGATGCGCGCGACCGGCCGCGGTTCGCGCAATCCGAATGGGACGGCCCGCCGGCCGACGGCGAGCATGCGCTCACCGTGCACGTGTGGACGCCGACCGGCACGTCGAAGGCCGAAGCGCAGCGCTATCCGGTAATCGACCGCTATATCGCGGCGGTGGACGTCAACGGCGTGATCTCGACCGGGCATGCGGCGCTGGAATCGCCGGAGGGCATCTACATCAGCCTGTATCCCGGTGTCGAAATCGATCGTTCTCCGGACGAATTCACGCGCATCCTGCGTGCGACGCGCGAGAACGACGTGCCAGGCCTGTTCCAGCCAGACTATGCGACCGAGTCGAAGGCGTGGTGCCCGTCGACGGTGCGCGTGCGCATCCGCAACTACGATCCGGTCAAGCTCGACGCGTTCTGGTCGTCGTACCGGCAGAACGTAACGTACAACCTCACGTACCGCAACTGCTCGAGCACCGTGTCGAATGCGCTCGAAGCCGCACTCGACGGCGCGGTGTGGCGGCTGAAGGGCGCGCGGGCCGGGTGGGGCGCGTTCGTGCGGCTGCTGCTCACGCCCGAGCTGTGGGTGGCCGCGCAGATCCGCAAGCGCGCGGTGACGATGGCGTGGACGCCCGGGCTCACGCTCGACTATGCGCGCGCGCTCAGCATGCTCGCCGATCCGCGTCCGTTCGCGTGGTGGAAGGTCGCGCGCTCGGCGGTGACCGCGATCATGGCATCGCGCCGCGCATGGCGCGAGCAGGACAGCGCGGCGCTGTCGCCCGGCGGATCGGAGGCGGCGTCGATGAAGTGATCGCGCGATGCCGGACGAGGGCCCGGCATCGCAGGGCGCGCCGCCGCGCGGCCCGTTGAGTTTGCCCGCCATAACAACCCACAGACGACAACAATGAACAAGACGAGAGAGTTCCGTTTCCTGATTCCCGCTGGGCTTGCGCTCGCGCTGGCCAGCGCCGGCTTGGCGCAGGCGGGCACCGACGAAGTGCCGCGCATGAGCAACGACGTGTACCGGACATCGGTATCGTTCTGCTCGAACGTCGCGGCCGACGAGAAGATCGAGTGCCAGGGCGACATGATCGCCGCGGGCAGCCGGATCGTCGCGGCGATCGGCGGCCTGCCGCCGGCCTCCGCCACGGCGATCGACGAAGGCGCGCGCAACAAGCTGCCGCCGGCGGAGCGCAAGGGGCTCGCACCTGTCGAGCCGGGCGCGATCGACAAGGACGACGACCTGGCCGGCCTCGCCGGCATGGTGCGTCTGTGCGACGTGTACGAATCCGAGCCGGCATCGCGCGCGCGGCATCACGCGGCGCTGCAGCAGAAGGCGCCCGATGCCGCGCCGCGTGTCGAAGCGTTGCTGGCCGATGCGTCGACGGTCGCGCGCCAGCGCGTCAGCATCGGCGTGTGGCAGATTCTCGCGCTCGAAGGCCCCGAAGCGTCTGCGCGCGCGTGCACGCAGCTCGGCACCGGGTCGTGATCGAACGCGTACCGCACGCGCATGCCGATCGACCGTCGGTGCGCGGGCGCCGGTAACGCGGTGACCGTGACGATCGGGTCAGCCGTGCACGATCGTCGCCGGCCTGATCCGTACCGGCTTGCCCAGCGTGCGGGCGACCGGAGACGCCCGTACGGCGTTGTGCACGAGTGCTTGCTGCGTGTGCGACAGCGGCGCCGCGAAGCGCAGCGCGATGTCGAAACCGGTTTCTTGCTCGAGGCGGTCGATGGCCACCTCCGCCGTACAGGCGGGCAGCGTCACGCCCGCGCGTTCCGCGGCGAGGTCGATCGACATGCAGACGCAGGCCGCGAGGGCGCTTTCGAGCAGTTCGTGCGGCCGCATGCCTGCGTCGCCGCCTTTGCCTTCCTTGTGCGTATCCGCGCGCACGACGCTGTGCCCGTTTCCGATCTCGACGCAATAGGGCTTGCCCAGCCGTGCCGCCGTCACCATGGGGATGCTCCGTTGCAGGATGAAGATGACGGCACGGTACGCCGGTGTCGCGTACGGGGGAAGGCAACGGCTGGTACCGGTACCGCTTGTAACAGCTTCGGCGGCGCTCGCGAATTCTTTCGTCCACCTTCACATTCGTGCCACGTTGCGACAGCAACAATCGCGGGCAGACATTCGACAACCTTGCGGCGCATCCCGCGACCGCAAGCCTTTTCCGAGGAAACACGCCATGCTCAAGACGCTCGCCCGCGCCGCTGCCGCACTCGCTGTCGCTTCCGCTTCACTGCACGCCACCGCGCAGACCAGCTACGACTACCTGTTGCTCGCCGCATCGTGGGAGCCCGGCTTCTGCGCGTCGCACGACACGCCGGAATGCACGAACCTCGCCGGCTCGTATGCGGCGACGAGCCTGTCGCTGCATGGCCTGTGGCCGAACCGTTATGACGGCAACCAGCCGTTCTATTGCGGCGTGCCGCAGAACGACATCGACCTCGACAACGCGCACCAGTGGTGCAGCATGGACGCGTACCCGATCAGCAGCGCGACGCGCAACACGCTGTCGACGTACATGCCGGGCGTCGCGTCGTGCCTCGACAAGCACGAGTGGTTCAAGCACGGCACCTGCTCGAACTCGGCGACGCCCGATGCGTACTGGAACCAGGCGTCGGGCATGATCAGCCGGCTCGGCAACACGTCGTTCAACACATTCCTGCAGGCGAACGCGGGCAAGACGGTCACGCGTAACCAGCTGCTGTCGGCGTTCGAAGGCGCGTTCGGCAGCAACACGCGCAGCGCGGTGTCGCTGAAGTGCACGAAGACGAATGGCGTGAGCTACTTCACCGAAGCATGGATCGCGGTGAAGACGAGTGCGGCTGCGCAGTTCCCGAGCGCGGCGTCGCTCGTGACGGACGGCAACACGCAGGGCACGTGCCCGACGTCGGGCGTGTATATCGCGAAGTAACGGGGCAGGGCGCGACGTGTGCGACATCGCGCACGTCGTGGCCCGTCATGACTTCGGCGGGATGCCTGACCACAGCAGCCCGGCCAGTTCCGGCCCGCCGAGCTGGTGCTCGTCGTGTTCGACCGTGCCGGGCAGCACATGCCACGGCACCGCCGGATTGCGGTGATGCTGCAGATGCAGGTTGATGTGATACGGCCACACGAACACGCGGCCGATCCAGCCGGTTCGCCACGAATACGTCCAGTCGGCCCAGCCCGGCGTCGCATCCGGCCCGCCGCTGTGTTCGGCCATGCTGCGGATCTTTTGCAGCAGCACCGACAGCGTGAGCAGCGGCACGAACCACAGCGCCGCGACCCGCACGAGCGTGTGCGCGGAACACGCCCACACGAGCAGCGCGACGATCGTCATCCATACGGCAGCCGCCGCCTGGAACGGCCGGCCGAGCCGTGTGTTCTGCCCGCCCGAACGCCGGAATGCAGCCATGTTGCGCACCATGTTCAGCACGAACAGGTCGCCGAGGAATTGCCGCGCGAGCGGCCACGCATCGAGCGGTCGGAACCGCCACGGCTGGTCGTGATAGAGGAACCGGCGCTCGGGATCCTGCGCGGTGCCGAGATGGCGATGATGCGCGAGATGCAGTGGCCGGTAGAACTCGACGGGCACGAGCCCCGGCACGCCGATCGCCAGGTTGATCAGGAAGTCGTTGAGGCCGCGCCGGCGCGTGACGTGATAGTGGGCCGCATCGTGATACAGGATGAACAGCGCATGCTGCCGCGTCGCGACGACGAGCACGGCAAGCGCATACAGGTACCACGCGCCGAACGCGACCGCGACGCGAATCGCAACGACGATGCACGCCCATTCGAGCAGGGCGGCTGCGATCGTGCGCAGGTCGACCTTGGCGCGCAGCAGCGCGAGCGTGACCGTGCCTGCGACGATGCCCGTCACGCCGCCCCATGCAACATCGGCGGCGCGATGCTGGCCGGTGGTCAGCACGGTCACCATCAGCAGCGCGCTCCATGCGACGAACAGCACGGCGGAACGCCGGCGCAACGCCAGCAGCACGATCGCGATCGCGACCGGCAGCGCGACGTGCCCGCTCGGCGATGCGGCAAGCGGCGAGTCGATCCGCTGCAGCCAGGCGATCCAGCCGGGTTCCGCGGGCGACCACGCCACCTCGGTCGGATGCAGCAGGTGCGCGACCAGGCAGATGCCGGCCGCGAGCGCGCCGGCGAAGAACGCCGGCAGCAGCCATGCGCGGCCGCGCCCGAGCCAGACGAGCGCGGGCATCGCGAGCAGGTAGCTGAGGTACAGCGGCACGGTGCCGGGCAGTACCGGAATCGCGCGATCGAGCGCGCTTGCCGGAATGAGTGTGACCGGCGCGAGCGGCACGTGCGTGACGAAACAGTAGAGCGCACCCGTCACGACGAGATAGGCGACGAGCAGCAGCCATGGCCGGGCGATCGGCGTGTCGTTCGCATCCTGGCGGGAAAGGACCTGGGACATGGCTTGAGCGGGCGGGTAACGGGCTATCATAGCAAGCTGTTCAGCCTTGCAGGAGTACCCGATGGAGTTGCGCGCCACCGCCGTCGAACGTGCGGCCCTGGGCCCCGACGACATCGAGCGGATGTTCTCGTTGTATGCGGCGTCGTATTGCGATACGGGGCGCGCGCAGTTCGACCGCGACCTCGGCGACAAGACGCACTGCATCGTGCTGCGCGACGGCGGCGGCGCGATCCAGGGCTTCTCGACGCTCAAGCAGTACGACGCGCACTGGCGCGACGCGCCGATCCGCGTGATCTTTTCCGGTGACACGATCATCGATCCCGCTCACTGGGGCACGCAGCATCTCGCGTTTGCGTGGATCCGCCATGCGGGCGACGTATGGCGGCAGGCGCCGGCCGTGCCGCTGTACTGGTTCCTGATCTGCAAGGGGCATCGCACCTATCGTTACCTGCGCGCGTTCGCGCGCGACTTCGCGCCGCGTGCCGGCAACCTGACCGCCCCGGCGACGCAGGGCCTGATGGATTACCTGGCCGCCAGCCGTTACGGGCACGCATACGATCCGGCCACCGGCATCCTGTCGTTCGACACGCCGATGGGCCGGCTCACGCCCACGCTCGCCGAAGTGCCGGTCGCGCACCGGCGGCTGGCCGACGTCGACTACTTCCTCGCACGCAATCCCGGCTATGCGCAGGGCGACGAGCTCGTGTGCCTGTGCGAACTGTCGGCGTCGAACCTGCGGCCGCTCGCGCGCCGGTTGTTCGACGGCACGTGAGCCGCGCCCATGCGGATCCGTCTCGCGCAACCGGCCGACAACGCGCGCATCCTCGATTTCCAGACACGCCATGCGATGCAGGGCAGCCTGCCGCTGCGCTTCGACCGCGCGCCCGACTACTTCGCGCTGCATCGCTGCCACGCGCCGCATCATGAGGTCTGGCTCGCGGAAGGCGAGCATGCGGCGCTGAAGGGGCTCGCGAGCCTCGTCGTGCGCGACGGCTATCTCGACGAGCGTGCGCAGCCGGTCGCCTATCTCGGCGATCTGCGCCTGATGCCCGACCGGCGCCTGTCGCGCGAATGGACCGACTCGGTGCGCGAGCGCTTCGCGACGCTGCGGACCGACGCCGGCGTTCAGTACGCGTATTGCTGCATGATTCGCGACAACCGGCTCGCGGTGCAGTCGCTGGCGCGGTCGCGGCGCGCGAACCGGCTGCGCTTCTCGCACTGGCATGGCTACGAGAATGTGTCGATCTACGCGCAGCGCGGACTGTCGTCGGCGCCGCGCAGTGTGCCCGGCGTCCGGATCGTCGATGCGCAGCCGCATCACGCGGACGCACTGCGCGCGTTTCTCGATGCCGAGTCGCGCCGCCAGCCGTTCGGCGGCGTGTTCTCCGAGGGGGAGTTCGCGCGCCGGCTCGATACGTGGCCGGCGTTCGGCCTCGATGCGTTCCTGCTGGCGCTCGACGCGAACGGCAACCTGCTCGGCTGCGTCGCGCCGTGGGATGCCGGCGACATCAAGCGGATCGTGCTCGAACGATTGCCGTTGCCGCTGCAGGCGATCCGCGTCGCATTCAACACGCTCGCGCCCGCGTTGCGGCGCCCTCGTATCGCGGCGCCCGGCGAGCCGCTGCGCGACGTCTACCTGACGCACCTGCAAGTGCGCGACCGCGATCCGGCCGTGTTTGCGGCGCTGCTCGATGCCGCATGGCTGCGCATGCGCAACTGCTATGCGCTGATGCAGCTGTGCCTGTACGACGGCGATCCGCTCCGGCCTGCGCTCGCACGCTACTACGCGGCGCGTACGCCGATGGATCTCTATACGCTGTCGACCGGCGAGCCGGCCGAGCCGATCGACAGCCTGCTGGCCGGTCGTGTGCCGGGGTTCGAGATTTACCTGGTCTGACCGCGCGTGACGTGCAGCAGGTCGGCGAGCGCGAGCCAGAAGCGGCCCGCGTCGAAGCCGAGCCCGCCGAGTACCGGCTGGCCGTGATCGAGACGCGGCAGGCAGACTTGCGGGACGCCGGGCAACACCTGGTGCTCGAGATAGAACTGCCCGTCGTGCGCGCAGCCAGCGCGAAGACCGTTCAACCGCGCATGATGCGAATCGAAGCGCGTGGACGCTTCGACTGACCAGCTCACCCCATGCACGAGATGCAGGTCGCGTGGCAGCGCTGCGAGCATCGCGCCGACGCGGGGATCGCGCCGGCTGCTGATGTCGCGCGTGCCGGCATCCGCCCAGCGCGTGCGCAGCATGCGGCGGGCGATGCGGTCGGGCCACGGCGCGGCCATGTGCGGCGGCATGCCGTGACGGAAGATCGTGTCGACGATCGCGGACGGGCCGACCGGTGGCTGCACGAGCGCGATGCCCGCACAACGCGCCGACAACACCGGGTCGCCGACGAGCGCCGCGAGCGTGTCGATGCCGCCCTTGCTGTGTGCGAGCACGATGAATTCGCCGCCGGCCGGCACATGAGTGCGCAGGTGTCGGCCGATATGCGCGCCCTGGTCGAACACGCCGCGCGCGGAGCGCACGGGCACCGTCAGCACGCGATAGCCGGCCGCGCCGAGCGTTTGCCGCGCGCCGCGATTGCAGCCGGGCAACCATTCGGAGTAAAGCCCCGCGATGAGCACGACCGTCGTCGTCAGCGGCAGGCGGGCCGTGCGCGCTGTCCAGCCGTCGATGAACGCGCCGGTCCGGTCGAGGTTTGCCGCGGCCCGTGCGAACGGTGTCGCCGGATAGTGGCGGCGCCAGTCATCGAACCCGTCCGGCGTCCACGGCGCGCGCGTCATGCGTGCGGCTCCGGCTTGTGTTCGGCGGTCGCCAGATACGGTTCGAGCGCGGCGCGCGCCGCGCGCAGCGCCGCGTCGCTGTCGAGGCGATCGGGATGAAAACGCGGCGAAAACCAGAACAGCCACATCGGCATCACGTGCGTGAAGATCCCCGGCGCGACGAACAGCCAGCGCAGCAGTTGCAGCCAGCCGCGCACGTTCCGTGTCTGTCCGTCGACCGCGACGAGGCGGTGCACGAAATAGATCAGGTCGATCACGAAGTAGACGGAGATCCCGAGCATCGCCGCGCAGCGCACGGCATAGCGCCGCATCACGCCCGGCATGGCGGCGGTGAACACGTCGAACGCGACGGTCTTGTGCTCGGTTTCCTCGATCGCGTGCCAGCGCCACACGGCCGCCATCGTCGGCTCGGCGCCGTCGAGGATCGCCGGGTCGCTCAGCAGGCGGTGCGACAGGATCGTCGTGTAGTGTTCGAGGCAGGCCGTCAGCGCGAGCCGTATGACCGGCGACACCTGCCGTGCCGCGTTGCGCTGGCGCTTTTCGAGCAACGCTTCGAGCGCGTCGACCGGCACATGCTGCGACGCGAGACGCGCGTTGTAGAGCCGGTGTATGCGGATATGCGACGCTTCCTGCCGCACGAACGCATCGACATCGGTCGCGAGCGATGCATCGCCGCCGACGCGGTCGCGAAACGGCCGCACGCTTTCGACGAAGAAGCGCTCGCCCAAGGGAAACATCACGGAAAACGCGTCGAAGAAGCGCGTGACATGGCAGGTGCCGCGATACCAGAAACGCGGAATGCGCGCGTCGATCGTGAAGCGCACGTCGCGCGGCGGCATGCGCGACGCGGTGCTGGCGGCGGGCGGGCGGCGAAACGGCCGCATGCTAGTTCGCCCCCGTTGAGGGCGGGGTGCAAGCCGTTACCGGCGGCTGACGCATCTGTTGTATCCTCCCGTGCAAACAACCGCCATTCCGAGCCTGCCGAGCCATGAACCGACCGAGCGCGCAAGCCGCTGCGGCGCAAACCCGACGTTACGATCGCGCCAACCTGCTGGTGCTCGCGCCGCAATAAATGTCTTGTTGAGTCTGTGTCTTTGTATTTTCTACGGTAACTATTGCGTATTTTAATTAGGTCAATGATAGAGTCCGGTATAACTAACATATATTGTACTTTCCTGGTGTTATTTAAGCAACTG
>STHB01010687.1:0-14009 GCA_018908115.1 Anopheles rivulorum | reverse complement strand
ATGATTTACGCGCTCGACGCGAATATTTATGCGTATATTTTCGTGCTTGATTTAGGTCGGATTGCTTTGGCAGAATTTTTGAAGTTTACTGTAAGAGTTTTTTGGATGAAGGTTTTTTCTTGCCCCTGGAAACTTTTGTCTCCTTTTCTACACCTGCAGGAAATTTTCTTCTGCGATTGATTTATACAGCTTTTCATAGTTGCAAAAAAAACATACAAAAAAAAAAAAATTATTTGTTACAAATGTTTCATTATTTTTTCTCATGGTTTTTACAACACCAACTTGATTATTCCTTAATATGATTAAATTTTCGTTTCTTTTTATTGTGATTTTTCTTTATTTCTTATATTTTAACATTTTTACACACAGCTTTATTTCTTTTTTTATTTATTTAATTATCTTTTTCATTCCTAAAAATTGCATTCTATTTTGGTTTATTATAATTAGACAAAAACGTCAAAATTGTTTTGTTCATAGATGTTTTTTAAAGTTTAATCTTTTAATTCAAGCGTTAAGGATTCTTTCATATATTTAAAGCTATTGTTAGATTGCAACGGTAAAATGCATTTTAAGAGTCCAATAAAGCTATTTTCGTCCAGTTATGCATTAGGCTATGCAGTTGACAAAAATAATTCCAAACCCCTTTTTTCCTACGATATTGTTTAAAGGACAAGATACATAGCTGCATACGTGCATGTTCTCAACATTATGCAATATTCGTTATGCATATCTTAACCTTTTCGCTTTTCTTGAAGAAACTGCTGCTTGCCTAACCCTCAGTGTCTGATCTAAAGTTCAACTCTACTACCCGTAACGATCCGAATCCCTTTGACCCTTTTCACTAACCTGGCAGGTAAATCTAGACCTCAACCATGGAAAGATCCTGGGAATGGGACAAGCAAAGGACCTTTGCCCAAAAAGTAGCAAGAAAAAAGAACAATCCTTCCTAGACCTTATCCGGTCGGTTGGACACACACAAACACCGGGGACGCATACGTTCGATTTATTGATGCACATTGTAATGCAAAGTGGCTGCCAAAGCATGGACACCGTAACGGGAAGGATCGGGAATGCGCATAGAAGGGGACACAAAAAAAGGGTCAACAGCACAGAGAATGGCATTATTGCAAAACACTCGATTTGTTACGCCTAAACGATTGCCTGAAGTGAAAAGTCATCGATAAGTATCGACCGTGCGTGCGAACCCCGTTGCAGAATCGTTTGCCAAAAACCATCGTTCGGCAACCTCCCGGTACACATGTTGGGATGGACCAACCGTTGTGGCATTTGCCGCGATCGATTGTCATTATTATTGGGCTGGTGGAACCAAAAAAAAAAAAGGGGCAATCAAGGTGCTGAGCCATTGCTTCGCTGAATGAAGGTGCAAAATATTGACTCTATTTGGCGAAAATGCAGCCCCGCTCAGCCCCGACCATCCGAGGGTTGTTTGGTGTTTGTTTTTTACGGATGAAATTTGCATAATTTCTTGTACCTTCCAAGAGCTGATCTGTCCGTGTGTGTGTGTGGAAATTTTTTTTATCTATTTATGATACGATCACGGTGCGCATCCGGTTGAGCGCTAGTTTGTGCATTGTTTATTTACGAGACGCGTTTTATGACGTGAGAACGTGGTGTTTTTTTTCAATTGGAAAATCTTTTTTCTCTCTCTCTCTCTCTCTCTATCACTCATGAACATATACTGGTAAGGATGCTGCGCTTAACGGGTGAGCAGTGACTATGGGAAAATTTCATTAGTTCCAATGCGCCACGACGGAGACATCCGAATGCTCGAAAACCCCGGAACGTATTGTAATTTGCATACTAATATATTTTTTCTCTATTTTCTATCCATCGATGCTGTATCCCTTCTAGTCGTCGATGAAGCGGACGTGACGTGGTGCGGTTAATACGAACATATG
This sequence comes from Anopheles rivulorum, assembly GCA_018908115.1. NCBI lineage: Eukaryota > Metazoa > Arthropoda > Insecta > Diptera > Culicidae > Anopheles > Anopheles rivulorum. The sequence continues at coordinate 12,090 of STHB01010687.1, read as the reverse complement.
GTAGGATTTGCTGTAACCGTTACAAACTCGCTGAGCGATCTTTCCTAACGAGTCAAAGTTAGATTTACATGCTTTTAAAGTTGTTAAGATTGTGATTTTTGTTAGCTTCAAAGAACTTCAACGCTAAGTCTCCAAGATGCCAAGGACAATATGCTTAATCTTGAAACCGATGAAACGCTACCGGAAGCAGATTTGACACTGTTGACAGTACTTCCGGGGGAGCACTGGAAATCATGGATTGATCGATGTTCCAGGCAAACATTTTGGATTGGAACGAACTTCCTTCCGTCGGGAAGATATTCAAATTTGAGGCTTCCGCTTTTCGCAATTCTTTCCACTGATTGCGTATGTTTGCGAAGCAAGTAATCAAGATGTCCCAAGTGAGGTTATAGAAATGGGAGACTGGAAAAATAAACTTAAAAATATAGAAATAGTTCGTTTGGAGTAAAAATAGTTGCTTCAAAGTGTAAATGTTAGGTTAAACTCTCGCATAAATCCAATACTTGGAAAACGTTTTCCTCATGTTAATGTCCTCCGAATCTTCCCAATCGTGCTCTACTTCTTCCTAATCTTCGTTCACGCGTACCAGAAGGCAACCGAACTGATTGCCTGGAAGGAAATGATGAAATGATCCAGCAGATTCCACTAATAAATAATCTCATCCTTCATATGCAAATCACTCTGTTTCCGGTGAGTGACACAGGAAAAAAAAAACACTCCCCACCATACCTTAATCTTCAACATCTCACCCCAGGAGTAGCGAGAAAAAGGGGTTATTGCACCGTTTTGACAGCGTCGGGGAAGATGCGGCCAAGATTTTCCACCGATCACGGAAGCATAATTTAGTTCCGTCTTACGATTACGGGGTTCCAGCTTCCTTTCCAGGATCTAAATCCATCGTTCCCATGGAAATTCCTCCCATTTGATACCCTTTCAAACCCTTTGGCCCAACCGTGCTGGAATGTTCAATCACGTGAACGGTGGTAGCAACAAACGACCAAAAGAAAAAGGTGTTTGGTAACAAGAGAAGAGCAGAAAAAAGCGCACAAAGAGTCGAGACACCGTGCAGCCGTATGGTAAGATTTGCATAAGCAGTATGCAAATAAGGCGTGCAACTGCAGTGGGAACACCAGTGGGAAGCGGAAGGAAGCTGATACCAGCTGATGATGAAGCGATGTCTTATGCTTTTATCGACGGCATCTCGGGAAGGGGAGATGAATTTTTCGGAAAAGATGTTGTTCGCTGGTTCGCTGGATGTTTGACGAGCAGGAAGGATTATGACAATCATGGTTCCCTTTTCTTTGGTGGTGGTTGTTGCTGTTGTTGTTGTTGTTATGTGCGGTTCAATGAAGGACTGGAAAGAATGGAAATAAGTAATCTTAAGAAATTGCATTGCAGATATGGTTATTTTGGTGAGTGTTGCCAAATAATGGACGAGGATTGTAAAGCAATGAGCTGCGGTGAGCTTTACCAGCGAATAGTTCGTTCGTTGGTTGTTTCTTCGATATCCTAAAACATTAGCGAGATTTTTCGAACATTTTTGTTATTAGTTTGTTGTGATTTTGATGATTAATCAGAAACAATTCAAATATCTTTAAATAATATTTAAATGTGCTTTTGCGAACGGTCTGATAGAATGTTAGTATAAATTTAAAAGGCTATTGTAGTCTTGAAATTGTCATTTGCTTTAGAAAGGTGTAAATATTGGTAATTAACCCAAAATTTATTTATTTAAATACGTCCTTAAATAGTTAAATTTAAAATAATTGATTTTTAATTTTGGTCAAATTAAGTAATCATTGCAATAATAAAGATGGTTTCAATATACAAATTTCAAGTGAATATTATACTCGTAGTAAACCGTACCATCTGCTTTAATTTCCGCTAATTTAAAAGGCCCTGGAATCCATTCTAAAATTTCGCTCGAAACAAAAACCGTCCTGCTCGGTTCACTTGTTCTCGTGCTGAAACTTTCCTTAATCTCACACCTTATTAACCTACTTTCGGCAGCTTCCACCGAGTGGGCATCGCAACACCGCGTCCGTCCACCAGAGTGGGACCCATAACACACAAGGACGCTGGGACGGTAAACTTTTCCCCATCACGAGTGTGCAAGTGTAAAAGGGAAGCTAATTTAAATTTTAACATTGACCTTGTTCCACACGGACCAGCACCACCCATTTTCGTTGTCCGGGCCTGTTTTGCCGTTTTGAGCTCAGCTCGGTGGGAAAAACTTTCTCTTTTAAATACTACGAATTAAAAGCGAAGCGAGGAGAAACAATTTCACTCTCATTTGCTGTGAATGAGTCGAATCGATGGGACATACCCGGAAGGGAGAAGGAAAGGCTCTGGGTGGAAGGGATGGGTGTCGTCTTCGGAATGAACGTGAAATTTCTCATCGCACAACTTCTTACTACCAACACCAACGTCTCACTCGGTTGGCCGCCAGGACGATGTTCATTAGGGAAGCAACCGTCCTCCATTCTGTACCGAGTTCCATTGCCATACAACTTAATTAATTCCATCCCTCCAACGGGTCCATCCACCTCAAAACACCAACCACCCTCGCTACTTGGGTTTATCCGACAAAATTTTCCATTTTCTTTCCCCTGCTTTGCTGGTGGTGGTGGTGGTTTACACGATGGTTTCTCCTGTATCGGTGCGCAGTACTACCATTGCGCAGCAGCAATAGATAAGTTGGGAACTTCCGCTTTTCATTCACCAACACCAGCACGCCTTAAAGATGACGCTTCCCCAGCGTACCAACTTCTCCCCCACACTGTTAAGAAAGTTTCCGCGCTTACCGTGCTTGGTTGTGGTCGTTTGGCCAACTCCGTTTGGCTGGTGTTGGTGTCTGTTCGATAGCAGAAGGAAACACCCCTTGTGGGATCGTCAGGAAGACGTTATTAAATCAAGCAACACTCGGGCTTCATTCCCGTGCACTAGCACTAATAAGAAAATGCGCTCCTTCCACAGCATCCCTCCCATACACCCACAACCCCACCCCGCCACGGTCCTTTGTCCCTTCTCTCCAGTGGCTTTCGGGTAGCCTTTTTTGTAACGTTAATTTTAAATGGAAATTAAAACAGCTGAGCGCTAATCAGTGGACCAGCGCACCCGTTGGGAGGGAGGAAGGGAGGGTGTGATGGGGAGCGAGTGGAAAACGGGGTGGAAGGGGGAGGGAAAAACACACTGACGCCACACTGGATGAAGTTCGTCTGCGAGCGCGACCGACCGACGTCTCGCTGGGTAAAGTCGCGGAAGTCGACTCATTTACATACCTTTTTTGTTGTTGTTTGTTTTGCTTTATAATTTTCACGCCACGGCGCGTCTGGCACACAGCAAATCAGATGAGTTTGTTTTATTTTGCTTCTGTTTTCTTCTTCCTGCTTTTTCCTTTTTTTTTCTCTCTCTCCTGTAGCTATTAACCGTACTCCGCTGCAGACACTCAATATTAAGGTCAGCTGTGCTGGTTGGGCCGAACCCTCGGACTCCGAGACCAGTTAGGTTGGCCCAACTCCCGTCCCAGCTGTGTGGTAAAAACTTTTTTTTAAGATTGTATAATTAAAAGACCTTGGACGGTGTGGCTGGCTGGGTGGGTGGGCGGTTGTTTTGAACGGTTTTTTGCTCCAGTTTCCAGTGGTCGGTCGCGACCTGCCTCAAGGATGCGATTGAGCAGGATCAATTGTTTGGGACGCTTTGGGTTTAATTTACCATCGTGGCATCTTTTTTGAGCTTTGGTTTGCGTAATGGACAGTAAAAGTCTGTGGAATGGAATGAATTATTGAATGATTTATTAAGTAAATCATGGTAATGAAAAAGGAGTTGAAAATCTATCTTTTTAAATAGAGTTTTCATAACACATTTATACAAAGAACACATACAAAGAAAAAGAGTTAGAAACAGAAAATATATAAAATTTATAGAAAAAGAGATTGAAACAGAGAACAAATAGAAAGTGGCTAAAATTGTGTAGAAGTCATTATAATTGAATTAATTTCATTATTTAAACGAAATAGATCAACGATCGTTGGTGACATGCAATTCTGTCCATGAATGTCTCCTAATTTATCCATCTAATTATTTGTTCATTAGCATCAGCAAGGCAGCAATGTTTGTCGATCAACAAGTACTGCACATGTGGCACAAACATTTCATTAGTGTTGTTCAATTTTTAGTGAAGCACTTTGTGTGGTTACACCAACGCATGACAAAACATTACCTGCAGCCCTGTTATCAGCCACCAGAACACTAAATCCAATTCGCTGCCTTCTCGAAGGGTAGGGAAATTAGAACGAAAATTTGATAATTTCCCTCGCCGCTCGGAAGCGTCGCCTGCACGTCGATGGCGGTGTAATTGTTTGTTTGCGTGTGGTTTCTGCGGTTGCGACGGTGCACACCGGGCCACAGCACGGTCGTTTGCTGTGTTTTTTCGGTAGCCAAATGGTTTGATCCACATGCACAACATGTCGGTTACACTTCTAGCGACGCTTCTTCTCGGTGTCTGACCATTAATCGATTTCAACGGGTTGGTAGAGTTCAACCGAGTGGTGGTAATCCTAAATATTGATTGGAAGTGAGTAGAAGCAAGAGGAAAGTGAAACAAAACTAACAAAATGCCTATTAATCATCAACGGTAATTGGATTTCGTGTGCACAATTTATCAGCTGTGGCTTTCGATCGTGGCTGTTCGCTGAGTAGAATTTAATGGGCGCGATAATCAACCTGTTTATTTATTATTAAATGCCCTTGTCAGGCAGGAAAGGAATGGCAAAAGAACCCGTTGCAGGGAGCACACATCCATCGTTTATTTGTGGGCTTTTCATCGTGAAACAGTTTTGTAAAACATTGCCACCCTTAACAAAGAGACGAGTCTCAAACAAATTGCCCACAATGTATGCATTGCCGAGCGTATTGATATTCGGCCCACAATATTCGGCTGTCATGGAATCAGTCTGGAAAGAAAGTTTGCTCCTCTGTGACACAAATAACTTCACAAACAGTTTGTGAAGGCTTCCAATATTTCTTTTTTTCTGAGGTGCAACCTTACAAGTATTTTGCTGGTTAGAAAATATGCTCGTTTTGTATGTTGTTTTCGGTGTGCTTATTATGTTCCCAATCACAGACACAAACACAAACAAGCGGCTTTTGTTTGGTCCGTGCGAACCAAACGGGCCAAACCCAAATTATGCGTCACCATGTCGGGTGACCATATTTTCATCTTCATCATCATCGTTTGGCCCCGGCAGGCCGTCGTTTGTCGGGACGGGCGCGGTTAATGGGATTCTGGTGAATAAATTTAAAATTCATTGCAATCCACCCGACGCACAAACAAACAGCATCCGAAAATCCTACCTCGAACCCCCCCCCCCCCCCCGTGATTGAACAGAGTACCACGGGAAAATTGGACGAAAAACTCGCCGAAAAATGGGAAGAAAGAAATGCGCCGTTGCCCGGCGCAACAAGATCCTGGCTGGAACAACATTTCTTGCCTCATTCGTAGCAAATGCTGGTGTGTGTGTGTGTGTGTGTGTGTGTGTGTAAACGTGTGGGTTGTTGGCCAAGCTATCCCCGGAGGGATGGAAAGCCAGCTACCCACGCTTTCCACGCAGGAAAGCCGCCTGATCGAGCCACCCACCGAAGATGAAACTTTATTTTATTTCGTTTCGGCGTTTCCGCACCAACGATTTGCAGCAGAAGAAAATGAATGTGGCTGTTTATCCCTTGTACGCACCGGTACGTCTCGAAGGCTCGTTACGAGGACACAAAATCCACCCTAAACCCCCCCCAAAGCCCCAAGCCCAAGTCACCAGAGACTCCGGTAAGACGGAACGGGGCGCCCGGTAATGCCTTATTGCAGTGAAATTACTTTCCTAAATCATCTTAAAAGCTTTTCTTCCCACAAATGCTGTGTGTTCGTGGCTGTCTCTATGTGTTTTTTTGTTGTTTTCGGTCAGCTTTGGATTTTTGTAGATGGTTCCCTACCACTCCAAATGGTCCCCTTGGTTGTGTGTCCCATGAGCAGAGCGTGTTCGCCGCACTAACAAGGAAACGAATTTCCACGCGAATAAGGCAAAAGCGCTAGTCGGTTTTCCGATCGTTTCGTAGTGGACGATTCTTCGCATTCTGGCCGCGTCTAATAAAACGACAAGCAAACGGGCACACATAAAACAAAGCAGCATCTAGCCCCTTATTACGGCAGTGTGTGAGGCTTATCCTAGAGTGTGGTAGAGGCTTTTACGGCCCTTGCACCGTACCGGCTAGGATATATATAGCAACTGTAAGTACACATTATTTCGCACAAAATAATAAATATCTCTTATGCGGTTGGATTTATGCCACCGAGGAGGCCTGCGTGTAGTGCCGCGAACACATCGCATTGCACGGCACCGTTTATCTTCGGCAATATAGGCCGTTCCTTGGCCTCGGTTTTCCGACCATCAGGCAAACAAGAATTTATGATTAAATTTCATATGCACATAAATTCTGCTTATTTGCTTCGAATGTTTGGCGTACAGCAAATGGTGCAATGTAAGAGCTTCGGTCGTTCCAGATGCTTTGGGAAAAGCTTAGAAATGTCGTAGAAAACATTAAATAGGTTAGGTTTCTTATGAAAGAATTAGTATTTAATGTTAGACATTTAGTGTAAAATTTTCCTCTAGAAGACTCTTTATAATTAATCGCATAACGAAAAGAAGTCACTGATTATTGCAATATAATAAACATTGTCACCAGACTTCGTAAATCAAGCTGTTTTACGTTAAGTTAAAAATAAAAAAATATCATTTTAACTGTCCAGTTTAACAACACAATTTTCCTTCACATTCAACAACGTAATGTTCAAATTTTTTACGCTTAAAAAATCAAATAAATGTATTATTCGACTGTACAACAGCGAAACCAACAAAATGCCATTTAATATGAAGGAAACGATACAGTCTTTGCTGGTGCATTGCCTGCGGGAAGCTTTTTTCGACACCGTAAGACAAGCACACACGCACACCTGGCCAACGGGGACAAAATTATTGTTCGAGAAAGAAATTTTCTTCCCTTGAAAGAAAAAAAAAAGCAACCTTCCATCCTTGGTTGTGGAGTTCGCTCACGATGGTCCTTTTGGCCATATGGGAGCTTGGGGAGGCACCATTGTTATTATCCTGCGTTGATCCTGTCCTGGCAGAGAGATATCACCACCCGGAACCGTTCCTTGTTGCCGGTGCGCGAACAATTTTCCCTTTGCGAATGGGCGATGGGAAGCGAAAGCAATCTTCTTGTGGCAATGGTTGCAATCTAGTAGCTGGCAGTACGGTGCCGGCCACCCGGCACGCATATCTCGGTGCCTTCGACAAAGCCTTCGACAGATGCGTTCACGCCTCCAGCAGCGTGGCAACGGTGGCGTCTTTGTCCGCTCCATTGCCAGGCAAAACCTTGAGCAGGCCACCGTTTCCCCGGAGGCACCGAGCCGTGGAAAACTCCACCAAAAAAAAAAAAAAACGTTCGCACTCCTTGACGCCCGGATGCGCGAAACCCCGGTATGTGTGTATATATACACAAGGTACATAAAATACATGCATAGCAATAATGGATTTATTTTTCATACATTATGAAATTGCTTTTTCGCCATAAAAGAAATCCGGCACGAGAGCGAGTGAGCGAGAGGGAGACAGGGAAAGAGAGAAAGAGAGAGAGGGAATAGTGAGTGGGAAAAAATATTGCCCTATAATATTGCCCAACCCTGGGCTGGCTGGCTCGGAACAGTTCGTCACAGCCACGAACGGGAGTTTGGGAGGGTTGGGTGGGTTACGGTGGGTTGGAGCAGTGGCCATATTTTTCCCTGAGCGGAAGCACAAACCCGTAACGAAGTTCGCACAGCGTTGCGCCAAGACGCGACCGGGACGATATCCCTACGGATATCGCGTAGGGCAGACCAGACGTAGTCAGCAGCCTAAGAACGACTAAGGTAAAAAAAAGGGATAAAGATTGGCGGAAAAATCGCACGTTCATGCTAGTTGGTGAAACTTTTCTGTGTGTGTGTGTGTCTGTTTTTATACGCTTTTTGGGAAAATGTTTCAGTTCGGTTGATGTTCCTGCATCCCTTCCCCGTATCGCTTGCTCTCTTTCTCGGTGCAGCTAAAGGTGAGATTCCTGTTTCATCTTGATTGGTTTTGGCTGGGCGGGCGAAATAAAAACTGCTGCAGTTGCTCATTTTTTTTGTTTTGTTTACGCTGGATTGAAAATATTTCTCCCTTTTGGGGAGTTTGGAATGAATGAGTCGATTATTTCTCGAAAAAAATCGATTACGATGAAGATGTGCACTGATGCGGCAAAAAGTTTGGCCTTTCATATTGGAAATGAATATTAGTTTTAGGAAGTTTATTAAAGTGTGGTAAAACAATCTCCAAACTTAAATTCTTAAATTCTAAAACTATACCGTGAAACAAGAATAAGTTGCAGAAAAACAAGCAAGCAAGCACTCTCGTTTAGGACTTCTGCTGAGTCATCATATAAGGCTATTCAAATCCAAAATGTTTGGAGAATAATTTCACATGAAGTTTGTAAAACAAGAAAACACAAACCAATTAGCCGTCCAACCTCTTTAGGTTAAAAGATGTGTAAGCCCACTTTCCAAACGCATTCCTTGCCCAGGCTGATGTTTCACAGAAATAAAAAGCAAACCAGTCCAAACATTTGCCGGAGTTTCAGGGTTCCATCGCAATTTGCCATTGAACATGAATTCCTGCCGCGTTGCCGAGCGAATTAAAACAAAAGATACAAAAAACAACACAGAATGTTTACACTTCTCACCTGCAATGGCCAGTGGTGCATCCTATGCTTCACCTAGCAACAGCGTACGATCGCTCTCGCGTATGATCGAGCTTAAGCGTGTTGATGCGCAGCTTGAAGTGGAATGGTATGTAAAAGAAAAAAACAGAGCACCGAACAGAACAACCACCATTCGACACATATTAAACATTAAAAAGCAAAAGGCGTTTTGCTGGTGCTGGTAATTGAATTTCATACATCACTTTCTCTTGCTGCCGTGCACCAATACGTTCCCGCTCGGTAGAGCAATTTGTTAATTAATTATCCAAACCATCCGCAACGGTAGCAACCAGCGAGTCAGCGAGTGTCGAGTGTGTGAGCACGGGACAAACAATTCCCAGTTTTTACTGGTGCTCTTACCTATAAGTGAATAAATTCGATCGTTTCCTTCACGTTCGGGACAGCCCACCGGATGGTTCGCTCCTTAAGATGACCCACGCCGATCGAATGGTCTCACGTGCAAGAACGGAGATGTGTGTGTGCAAGGGCGAACAGGAGATGTCTAAATAAATGGACTTCTTAATTGAAATACGTCAAGGGTAATTAAATTACCATACACGGCTGATAACTAATCGAAACGATCGGAAGCTTCGACAAAGGTGAGTTTGAGTCGTGTTGAAGCAAGCGAATGGTGTGCATGTTTTCCTTCTTCTGATTAATGCTGACAAATGGATATCGAGTTTTTGTTCGCTTTGTTTCCCAAAAAAAAAGAAGTTCCCCAACAAGAAGACAGAAAGACACACAAATGATAATGATCAAACGGAAATCACACATTGAAACTGTCCTTGAGCCAACGAACGAAGGCAAAGAGTCTGATATGTCCGACACTAATGCAACATATATTAATGTAAATTGCAGCACCGCAAACTGCATATTAAGGCGAGGTGCAAAGGAAATGTGTCTTGCGTTAGAAAACCCAACCAGCAATTGAAGGCTTTTACAAAGCAACGAAAACTGTACCATGCCAGAGGCGTAAAGTGTGTGTCGGTTAATGATGTGAGAGACAGGAAGGAAATTGCTGGACACAATCGAAGAATTGAGTGTGATATCCGGAAATAGAAGAAATACATGTTAACTTCCAAATTCAAAATTCCTGGAAGTCCTCCGCTACTTGTTCATTTTAATTTGTTTTATGTTTTCAAATGTTATTTTGTTGTTGTTTTCTAATTTCTTTATGTGTATATTTGGTAAAATTTATTTCCTGACTCACCTGTTTGCTTTTAATTATGACAAAATTATAACCTTGTCAGTCGTGGTACGTTCAAACTATTAGTAGCTCTGCTTTGAGTTATTGCCATACAAAGTGAGTTAAAATATGGCTCACCAACTAAAAAACGGCTGCTGTTGCTGCTGCTGTGCAACAAGCAGAATGCACCCGGTGATGAATGCGAACGATAATTTCATGCCCTTGGGCACCAGCAAACAGGATTTTAGGAACTTGCCTTTCCATCAATCCAGCGCCCGGTAGCTTGGCAGGTTTGCTGGTTTGAAGAAACATTGATGTGGCCCATCTTTGCGATTTTTTGCAAAAAACGCGTTGCGTCCTGCCGTCAGAACGACTGGTGTGTGTTAATTCTACAGACAGTAGGCTATACCCGCTATAGCCGGAAGCAATGGCCCCGAGAGTCTCGGGCTCGCGAGTGATAAATGTTTACTAATGAAGACAAGAAGTATGTCACCTGTCAGCGGTGTGGATAGAGCGTGGATATGGAAGTTGGCAAAACGGTTCCAACGGGCACCGAAAATAAGCGAAATAAAAAAAAAACGCTTCCCAATTTTTCGGTTGATGACGCAGTAAAAATGAGCCTGCATAAAACCATCACCGTGCCATTTTTTAAAAAGCCGATGCACCAGTGAACGTCAGTGTGTGACGAATTAGGCTGCGTTTTTTTCTTTCTTTTAGTTGTCCCGTCGATCATTTCAAAGCGGTTCGTATATACACACTGGTGGTAAGAACCTGCTGGTGTCTTGTTTTATTGGTTGGAGTATGTGTTTTTTTTGTTCGCTTTCGTCTTCAGAGAGTTTGTTAAGAAATGCACACATTTTTATGAGTATTTGTTGTGTTTTTTTTAGCCGAAGAACTTTGGTGGACCTTGCGCGGGAATAATTCCCGTGTGCGCCGGAATGTTGCTGCTCGGGAAAGCTCGTCGCTACCGTCGTTTCGGTGATGAATATGCGATGAGGATGGCGCACTTTAACTGCAACCGGCCAGTGTCTGGTGTGCACCGGGCATGCATGCGACCCGGCTGCTTTCGGTGGTCGGAACGGTCGTAAAACACCTGAAATGATTGCTTTCATCCTACATTAAACAAGACACTTTATGGTAAAGCGCGCGCGCGCACTCACAGCATTTTATGCAGCAAAGTGTAGCTGCTGTGTCGTATATTTATTACTTCTTTCTGCTTTTGATGCGTGCTGTTGCTGCTAGGAAAAACCTGTGTTTCGCGTCAGAAAGCATGTGCTTTAGCAACTAGATGGCTGAGGTACTTGGCTTGGCAACTTATCGTCGATCGATTAAAACTCCCAATGTTCTTGTGTGCAAACGACACTTGCGAACTGGAGTCGGAATGTTAAGCAATCTATTTACTGCTTTTCCAGAGGTTACCAAACTCTTGGCAAGGGTACTTTTTAGTACAGATCGTTCAGTGTGTGCCTTGCGATGGGAACTTAGCTGACTCTGTTTAATGTTCCAACACTTTTTGTGTTTTTTAATGTATTATGTGATTTTCTTCTTTATTTTTACTTTAAATTACTCTATTTTATTTCTCAATAAATACATAAACTTAACAGAATCACTATTCAAACACCTAAACATCACTTCTATTTACGGCTAAACGTAGAATCACGCGTATCGTTTCGCTATTTTACTTGCTGAACGGTAAAAATAATCAACTTGATCCAAATCTCCATGATCAACTTCGCACCAACTCCAACCGTTTAGTTTCGCAATGGCACGGCTTCCGTAACTTCCACGTAATGATCCGACTTGGCACTATGAAAAAAGAAAACTGAAAATAATCAACTACAACTTCTACGCTTTCAGATTTTGTGAACTCTATTCCACCACTAAAGAAAGAAAGAATAAAACCACCAATAAAGAACGAGGAAACATTATAAAATATTCCAAATAAACTCAACGCAGCGTAATCAATTCGACATTCCCGGGGAATGGTAGCAAAAAAAGAAAAAGCGAAACACATTCAACTAGCATTGGGCGGCCGTTACGGGCGAAACTGTATCAAACCTGCACTTATTACAACCGAAACCCGG
>STHB01010677.1:0-14014 GCA_018908115.1 Anopheles rivulorum | reverse complement strand
TTTTTTTCTTTCTTTGGTTCGCTTTCCCAATCCGGATGCGAGCGCGCCATGCAAACACTAAAGCAACGAAAGCAACAGAAATTCAATAATCATCCTTTTGAGTTATTCCGTTTCCGTTTGGACGGGATGGCCTCCGGATGGCATTTTCCAGCGCGCCCGGAGGCTTTCGTTGCTTCTTTACTTGATTTACATTATGAATACATAATAAAGTTGCCGCGGGACAACGCCGAGGACGATGATGACGATGACGACGACGGCGAGGGACGTTACCAGCGTCAACCGTAACGAACCATTACCACCGGAAGCTGCTCAAAATGCCCGTCCCTTTCCCACCCTTCTGCGACCCCCGGACCCGTTCACCCCCGGGGGGGCGCACAAAATGTTGTTCGCCGCTGCCTTGAGCACGATAGGGATGGATTTACACCGGCGCCGGTACCGCCTAATATCGGCATTCTTCTACGCATTTGTGCGCTCTACCTTCAAATACCATTATGCGTAAGCGCTTGCCTGCCCCGGCGTTGTGCCCGATTGCATGATAGATGGTCGTGGTGGCGTTTGCTTAATGGGCACCCCGCTTTCAAGAGTGTTTGCCGGTGCGCGCACACCATTCGCGGCCTGATTGTTAATAAATATTGCTATCCGGAATTATGCCACCGCGTATCCTAGGGTAGACGCGAGTGTCTGCACCATGCCCGTGCCCGGTGTGCGGTTTTTGTTAGGAAAATCTGCACACAGCATTGAAAGCATTCGGCGGCCGGCCCGAATATCTATCTTCATTTGATTAGGAGGAAATTAAATTTGCGCCTTTCCGGTCCTGCGAACACCGGGCCCTGTTTTGCCGGGTCGAGAGGTGATGCGTTGAGACGAGAGGCGTTGCGTTGCTAATACCTAAAATAAGAAAGAGAGACAAGAAGACGTCCCCCATGGACCGTGATGGCAAAGTAAGAAAAGAAATCCGCTTCCTGATGTAATTATTGAACGGATAGGCGATATTGATCAGTGCGCTGCTTCTAACCGAACCGATCATAATTTATTCTTCCCGCAAACTGGCCACCCTACCTACCGCTTACCGCTTTACAATCCTTTCAAAGTTTGGAAGCTCTAGTTTGCTCGTTGCCCGTACGAGAGTGAAATTTACGGCCACTTCAGTGGCAAAGTGTGTGCCCCGCGGGAAAAAAGCTATTACTCGGGCAGAAAAGGCCGTTTGGGGAAAAATAACCCGTACACGGCAGTTCGGCTCGTTGGCAAGAAAAAGGGGAATCAGTTTGAATTACTTTCGTGCAGAGTAACTTCCATGTTGCACTGTTTGGCAAGGACCAAACTTTTGCTAACAAGATTTTACAACGGACGGAACGGTGGAACGTTGGATTCTTTTTTTCTCATCCTTTTTTTGCTTTTTTTGTTTTTTGAAACATGGAATGAATTTCTTGAAAATCTCAAACAAAATTAGCATTACAAATGTCTGCCGCGTGTCTTGCGAAAGCTAAGGCGTACAAAGGAATTAGAGTTTAATAAAGCATTAAAGGAAAGGATGTAGTTTGTAGCATTGCTAATTGCTACGATTGAGTTCGAAATTAGTTTGTTAATTACACATTTTAAATCAAGCTTTTAAATACTCGTATAGAATAGCTTAGCAGTGTTACTTATAATTTTCTTCTCCATTAATTAAGCAATACTTTAAAACCCTTTTAAAATGGGTGGATATTTTTCATTTTATTATTTGTTTATTTTTAAATTTGAAACTTTCTCACTAAACAGTTAAATCCAACAATATGTTAATTAAATAACATATCGACTTTTTGTGTGTTTATCTCTTACTGTTTGAACATTTTCAAAAATAATAATTATTTACGGGTTTTATTAAAGTTATTTATATTTTTTAAGTTATATTTATTTCGTATATCTTAGTTCTTAATAATTTGAACATTTTTTTTTCTTAAAATGTTGGATTTAATATATTTAATTTATTTTGTGTTCTCAAAACTCGATTAATTGTGAAATATTATGTCAAGTGTCCGATCTGTTTACATTCCTTCGTTTAATGCTTGATAAAGATTGAATGTGCCAATGAGATTTGGTTTATGACATTCGATGTATCCGAGCGTTTAAAGGCACCATTTAAATACTAGTAATTCTTCATTTTAAATGTAAAATATAATGAGTTACATGTAATTGATAACAGGAATCAGTTATAGGAACTATTTTGATGAATTGTTTCACGGACGCCATAATGATACGATCCAATCAAGATAATCTATTTTCCACCTAAAAGTACCTAGAGCGGCAAATGAACTTTAAATTCTTATGAAGTGGACAGATGAATAAACAATTGCCAACGGGACGGCACGAAAGTAACTTCTTCTTGTGACTTTCTCACACCCATTTTATTTCTAGGAAGTAGACAGATAAGACAATGATGACTTTCAAGCGTATGCTATCTCTTGGCCAATATCTTAACAAATCTATTAAAAGGATTAAAGATAACGAACTGAAAACAAAACCCCGGGGCAGTTAGGTGTTAGACAAATCGCACCCATTCGTATTAGATTTTGCACAGGATAAGGAAAATCAATTTACTACAACGACGTTACGAATCGAAATCATAAATGTGTGTGTGTATGTGTGTGTGTACGCATCGCAGATTTATTGGTATGAGCGATAAAAAGGGACCGGTGAGTTGCTACTTTTGTGTTGTGTTCACCAGTCCCAGCGGTCGTTAGCAAAATTTATAAGAAAACTTTCGGCTGCGAACAATGTCAAACAGCAGAAGCAACAAAAAAGCTGCTTCCAAGTAAACAAAACGAAAACTTTTCACACACACATACTCGAGTATAGATTGGAAAACAAAATCAATGGACTATCCTTGACGGTGTGAAGATCAAACAAGATGGGGTTGGCTTTAAAATGGTTTTAGTGGCATTGTTATCCTTTTTGGCTTAAACACAACAATTTCAACCTCACCTCAACGATGGACGATCAATTATAAATCTGCAGACTCATTAAAAATTATTCACACCGGTACTATAGCACCTTATGGCTGGCTTTGCGATCATAGTCCTAGCAAGAAGATGCTTCTGTAGGTTCTGTAAAAAGTTACCTTTCCTGGCATGGGACTTTGGGTGCAAACTTTCTCTCCTACAGATCCCCCCCGATATCGTTGAAGTTTCTAATCACACTATCGATTTTCTTACGAGCGTATCTTGTAATCTAAAGTGCTACTACAATAGCAGCTTATCCCAACTACCGCACAGATTCATCCACGGAAAGGGAACATTCTGCAGCAAAGAAACAAAACAAAAAAAAACAAATCGGAGAAGAAGGAACGAATGCAAACAAGGGCAGAAGGGTAGATTGCCATGTTACGAATGGATTTATCGCTACGAGGTGGCTTCGAGCACCACCATCAACCATGAAAACCAACAAAGAGAAAGGGTGAGAGAGAGAGAGATCGTTCGAATTCATGATCATTTGCACCACCTGGAACGTGACTTGCTGCCTTAGCAAGGGGTTTTTGTGCTTAAACAAATGATCCAATCCCTCGTTAACTTTTACGACTTGACCCATCCATGGTACGGTACCGTGTGCCTATGTTTGACGATTAGCGTGACTGTTTTTTTGGTGCCGGATCCGGGACCCAGTTTGGAGGCTGGAAAATGGAGGATGAAAATTTAATAAGTTGTACTTGTTGCAGCCAATGATTACTACTTCCCACAGAAAGGGAGAGAGGACCTCGTTGGATGGTGCGAATGGTGATTTTAATGTGTTACTTTTCAGTAACTAAAACAACATTTACCATATGGGATGGGTTTCCGGCAGTTGGTTTTGATGTTCCAAGGTACGCTTAAACTTCACTCTTTCTCTTGGCCGTAAAATATTCCAAATTGAGACGCGTTTTAAAAATAGGTACAATGTTCACACACAACAATAAAGAAGGTGTTGTTTGATGTACTTTTCGCTAATGGGATTTCAATTGAAGATTTTTTTTCCTCTTCGTAAAAAGCGTTAAAAATCAGGGCCAAGAAGAAAAATACATTATCTTCCATAACAATCTCTTCACAACTTTCATCTAAATCGTTTCAACTTTAGCGTTTGCTCTCAGCGACGTTCTTCACTCATCTGGTTCGACGATAAGCCCGCTTATCTTTAAAAAGCTTCCCCTTAACACATTACCCCTATGTGTGTAAGAAAGAGAGAGCGAAAGTGAGTGAGTGAGTGAGTGAGTGCGAAAATAAAGGACACAAAAACCGTTGCGACATGATTTCGCTCTTCCGCGTTTCGTAATGCAATTGCAAATCCGGGCTACGGCAGTTCTTCGATAAAGCGAACCCGTGCGAATGTGGGTGGTAAACGGTGGTAAAGGATAGGTTTGAATGTGACAATGATTTAATACTACTTAGTACACATTGTTAGCAGCTTTAATATGCTGCCGTATATTATATTGAATGTGTATTCAAATAATGTGTAAAGGGTGCTTAAGAAAATGGACTAAATTTTTTACTAATACTATTATTTAAATTATAATCCGGTAGTGAAGGTTTATCACCGTGAGTCGCAGAAAGTAATTCAATAGGCAGATTACAGACAACGTAACAAAGGCGTTCTTGCAAATTAGGCTTTGATGCACATTGGTGCAAATCAAAATTATCCAAACAAACATGATTGTAAGATTTGACAACGTTGTCTTCTTTGAAGCTACGTTGGAATTAGTTTCCAGCAGAGAGTGAAGTTTAATATCTTGAGGCACTTTGTCTTACAACGGAATTAGCCGATCTCGCATTACAAATGTCTTACGCTGTCTGCAGAAAGATCAAAGCATCGATATTGTAAGCCGATCTGGCATTTGGAATACCTTATCCGTTATGGAGAGGGTATTCCAAATGCCATCTCGCAGTCTCCGAGAGCTGACAAAGTTACCACAGAAGATATGGATGAATATCTGGAGTAAAATATCCTTCTTTACTGCCGATAGATTTTAGATAATGGTCAAAAAGCGTAGCCGATACAGGACAAGATGGACATGTTTGTACAGAATTAATCCAGTATTACTCCAGTCTCATCACCTTTGAACGGCAAGCAATCAATCACTAGAAATGGTTAATGCTACTGGCTAAAAATACTTGCTGACAAAGTGCGTCTTCTTGTCCCCATTGGATGGCAAGAGCTACTTGACATTATAGGAATGAATCATTGTCGAAAGAGCTATGAGCCATACCATGAAATTAAACATATACGACTCCCACTCGTTGGGGAACCAAGATGATTCTTCTGCGGTTAATGATCAGTCGGAATATGTCCTGGAAGATCTTCGAACACACCACAAGACTGTTGATCGTCGAGGGCATGAACATATTGAACTTTTTCAACGAACTTTGCCACG
This sequence comes from Anopheles rivulorum, assembly GCA_018908115.1. NCBI lineage: Eukaryota > Metazoa > Arthropoda > Insecta > Diptera > Culicidae > Anopheles > Anopheles rivulorum. The sequence continues at coordinate 8,637 of STHB01010677.1, read as the reverse complement.
GTTCCGGCCAGATAAAACTTTTGTGGAAAGTCTATTCAACAGAGGAATCAATCGACTTTTTATTCATTATCTTTATTGGTTTTCTGGTTCAGTTTAAATCTTTAATGCATACATTATTTGCCAGTAATAATTGTTATAAATCTTCTTTGCTTCACATCTATTAATGTAGCATTTTTAGGAAATAAACTCAAAATTTAAATCGCCTTTAAAATCATAAACCATTACCGCTTACAGCAAGCAATACTGAGCTGAACATTGATTACTATTCTAAACGGAATCCCACTGAAATTAGTCACAACAAAAAGGCTAAACAAGCGGTTGGATAAAACCTGTCCGTCTACTCACCCGCCCAAAGCTAGAACCATCGAATGTGCGTATGTGTAAATTAAATTTAACCTAATAGAATTGTGTCACTAGCACCAATTCAACCGAGTATTTCACTCCCGACCAGGAACTCAGCAGCCCGCCCAGTGCCACGCCAGCGTTTCCCGGATCCGGTGTATGCGGGCGAACAAATTAAATGGTTAATTTCATTGGACGGCATGTTGTCTTGCAGCATTCACACTCGGCACGCCATCGTTTCATCGCGCTCAGCACACGACCATTCCGTGTGGCTTCCCTATTGCCTCTGCCAATGCTCCGAATATCAATGTAATGAAATTTGCGCCCGCTCTTCCCCCATTATCCGCCCGTTGTCCCCTCCCAGGGGAGGGGGTGGTACGGTTGTAAATGATGCTGGCTCCGGCATTGTTTGGGAGCATTATTTGTGTCCTTCCGTGTGCGCGGCCGAGCTGCCGCAGCTTCCCAAACATTAATGAACACTATAACAGTCGATCATTAAATATCACATATCACGCGTTGGGATGCGGTGTAAATGCGGGTCCCACACGCTTCCTTTGCGGCCATACACAACCGGGAGAAGTCTCGCTTGATGAGACACGAACACATGACGCACAGGACACACATCAACCCATGCATTCAGCCCAGTGTTGCGTCCGTCCCGATGAATCCAGAATTCATCCCACCGCTTCGTTGGTGGTTTATGGTTTGCCTCCCCCCTCCCCCCTTCCAAAATCTCAACGTTCCCTTCAATCTCCCAACAGACTAATGTATCCTAAAATCGAAAAGATAGCTACGGGCGTTGTAAGTTCCAGCGCCAATAAGACCCGTTTGGCTGTCGCTGCACGTAACACTCCCGCACGGAGTCACTATCCTCGGGGATCACTAGCTTCGAGGCAAGTCATTAGCATATAATTATAGTTATACCAACTTTTACGTGCAAGTACAGACCTGTGCAAACAAACCAGGTCCCCAGCAACCGAAACGAATGTCGGGCTGTTCGATATGGTGAACCAATTGGGGGCGAGATGGGTCTTATGGGTCTGTATTGCCCACATTATTGCCACGGGTATTGATTTTCACGTTCGTTAACGGTTCGCTTCCGCTGCACATGGATGTTTTTCCTTTTCCCTGCCTTCATCCTAGGGGCTTGTTTTTTCTTCTCTTTGGTCGGAAAACTATGCGAAGTCAAAGTTAGTAGCTTCATTAGCCAAAATCACAGCGTACCGTGTAATGCGCACATGGCGTACTGACCGGATCGTTACCGGCTATGAGCTATATTCCTTCGCTGCAGTTGCGTGTGTTCGAACACGATGCTATCGATACCGCCGGTACACTACCTCGTCACTGCTATCACAACCAGTAATTTGACCGAGCTAATCAAGGCACCGAACGCGTGCCAACGGTTTTGTATCGGACAACCCGGAGCTTTATCGGAGTTGCGAACAGTCAGCAAAAATCCAACCCGTTAAGCGCTGGTCCGGGGACCACGGCACCAGCAAAGAACGGAACACTAGAGTTCGCTAACCAGCGATTACTTAGCGCCGTTAGTCTCAAAGTCTCGGCGAAAAACAACCGATCCGTGCCGCTGTAACGCCCGGTAACCTTTGCGGCTCAACGACAACGACCGATGCACACGGTGCACGGTCGAAACGGATATCCGTCGAAAATTTACTAGCCATCCGGATATCCGCTTGCCGCAGTCAGCACCGCAGACCAAAAACCCAAAACACAATGGATGATTTATTGATAGTTAAGTTACTTTCCACCTTTTCCACACTTTCCACACCCCGGAGGGAAAGGGGCGGAGGGCTTCCGTTCACCTTGTGGTAACCTTTTTGTATTTTGTTGGTTCCTTTTCTTTCATGCTTTTTATAGAAGGTTCTTATAGTGGCCGATTGTTCCGCGTGTGCGCTCGCGCTGGTTGATGTCTTTTATAATGCTTCCTGGCACTTTATTACAACACAACCGTGCTGAAGAAGAATGATGATGGTTTTGGCTTTGGACGAATGGTTTCCAGTTCGCTGCTCGTGCTTCGAGGGTTCGATTGACCAACAACCGGTCACAAAAAGGGGGCAAAACACACACAATAACCCATCCATGCATGCAGTAGATTAGCAATAGCGTCCCACTGGCGTGGTAGTTGGTCCGCGATCCGGGAAAGCTTTCGGATTTATCACTGTATCGTATTGGTGTGTGTGTGTGTGTGTGTGTGTGTATGTGTTTTTCTGTGTAAGCTTTTCCACTGTGACGTCGTGCTGAACCGAATGTACGTTTTAAGGGTGAAGTGATCGTAGGAGGCGCATTTGTTTGTTTTAGTAACAATACAGAATTGAACAGCGTTGCACATTGTAATGATGGCGTGTATTTACTTTTCTTTAAAATGAAAGTTGATTAATTTTTGTGTACTTTATTATTGTTTGCTTCAAACATTTTTTTAATTTCTTTAAACTTAATTGTGAAATTGATATTGGGTTTTAAATTTACTGTGAAATTGCCTTAAAATAATCCCAAAGTACCCAAAGTACCTTTAGTATATTTGAAAAATAATTAAAATTGTGCATTACATCTGCGAAACAAACACCACCACTAGACTTCAATTTAACCAAAACAAACTTTGCCGTAGGCAATTTATCTTCCATTACACACATCGCTTACCCCATCTCCCGGTCTTTCCGGAAAATCGCTCCAAAATTACCCATGAAAGATTGTTGGTGCGTTGATTACCAGGGAGAGATTGCGCCAAAGCTTGGCTACATCATGTAAATTACACTCCTGTGGGCTCTTTGGACACACACACACACCCACACGAAAAAAGGAGCCTCACGATAAGTTTTGATGAGCGGGAAAGTGGAATACTGGTGCAAATGATATGGTTGGATGGTTTTATTGTTTCGATTTACCTACGGAAGGCTGTGCTAAGCTACACTGTTTTGGTAAGTGTAAGCAACGTAAAAAGGGACGGCCACGTCGATGCTACATTATGTGCCTGGGTTGTTGCTCAAACTTCAAACACCCACACCCACACCCACAAAAGGATCGGTACAGAGGTGCAGCTCTATATTACCTGCAGCTTGCCTAACATTCATGAGCAATCAGACGCATTTGCCGGTGCTGTCTTTTCCGGGCAGAAATATTCAGTTATGGAATGCAACTGATTAAAACTTTCGGTAGTATATGCACGCTATATGCAAAAGTGCATCCGACACACTAACGTAAGGTGGCATTCGGTTGCAGATCCTTTCCTTTTATTCACCCATTTGCTGTATGTACCGGAGCACAACGAACACGTGCAACGAGTTTTTGCGCGCTCGGTTGCTAAAATTTGCTAACATAGCAACCATTTGCAGGGTTTGTGCTAGTGTCAAATGCCTCTAGCACTCGATTAAAGGGTATAGACGAGTTGCATACGTGTTCGGTTTGCAAATGACAGGTTCTTTTGTTTTTTTTTTTTTTTTGGAGGGAATACCCTCGAGAATCTCGTTTCAAAGTCATTATACGTTGCTTTGTCAGCATTTTTGCGTAGATCGGTTCATTGGTTGATGAAAGCATCGAGACGAAAAAAACCCGAGAAAAAAAAATGATAACAAAATATTCCAAACAGTGTACTCCATTCAAAAACATTTCCCATAATGTTAACTATAAAGCAATTCTGGGAAGGATCGCTCGTTTAATCATTCAACAAATGTGATGCAAAACATATTCTTTCACATTTCCATCAAACATCATTCGGTCGTTCGGGTTCTCTTGTATTCCCTTTTTTTCCTCCCAAAAACTTACATTTGCCAGATCTTCCAACTCCGTACCATTGCGTTTTCGAGAACTGGTGTCCTTTGCGAGGATTTTTTTTTTCGTTGATATTATTGCTCCGTAGTGCTCCATTTCCCAGAAGCATCATCTTCATAGATGCACTTCACAAAAAAAAAAAACCGCTTCGCAATGGTTAGTGCCTTACAGCAAGCTACCGACCGGGACAAGCAAAGGAAAGCTAATGAACCTTGACGAGCAAATGGCACAAAAAAAAAACACGAATGGAATGGAAATAGACATTCGGTTTTGATCTTGTGCAACATTTCTACAATGATACGAAGTGACCAAAAAAAATCGTATATCTCCACTGTGAAAAAAAAATTGCCCCGAACAAAATGCAAACTGGTGCAGTTTCTCACTGCAGTTGATATAGCATTTTGCTGTTTGATTATTTCGTTTCGGACAGCACTTTTAAACAACTCAGATCGTTTTACTGCACGATCTTATCAGAGCTACCCCAATTTTGTGTGACCTTTTTGGTGGACTATCCGTCCTCTTTGGCGGTCCCATTTATTAAAGACGTTTACAGTACACACAAGTTTACTTTAAGCTCATAACAAGCGCATTACGTGGATCTGCCAAAGCAAACAGGTGACTATCGTAGTAGCCCGTGCTCTGTACGATGGTATTAGTGGTGACTATCACAGCAGCCCGTGGTATGGTGATGTTTTTTGTTTTTGTTGTTTTGCTGTTTTGCTTTTCGTTTGTTTGGTTATCCGTGCCCAGTTTCATTCCCAAACGCTCGGTCACGAATTTGTACAACCGTGCCCGTTCGGAACCAATTTGTCTGCATGTTATTTAATCCCTGCACTTGGTTGGTTGTCCTGCGGTCGATGCTGTGGAGCTGTGCCAACATTTTCCCTCCCCATTTAAGTGGTGCAGCAGGGAATGAAATAATTTTTCTCCGACAGAACGTTTGCTGCTACGGGTGCTGCTGCTAAGTATCAATCGTTCTCGGTCTGCTCGCTTCAAAATACTGAAACCAAAGCAATGGAATGAAACGAAGACGTCCCACACTCCTTAGACGGGGAGTCACCGAAACTGGTTTTTCTACGATAACGAACATTGGCGTGTTGACTCGGGGACAACGTTGTCCCCGGTACCCAGATCTCCACTGGCCGTGGAGGTGCACACCTTTACACCCACTTCCCGAACCCTTCATCCTCCATCAACAAAAAAAAAAGAAAGAAAAGGAAAAAGCATTCTATGACGGTGTTTTTTTAAGCCGTTCGCTTTGCGGCTTCGTCTTAGCACACCCCAGCCCCCGGTATGGCAAGGATCTGCTCAAACTTCGACTCAAAAGCGAAAAGTGATTGTAACTCGGCAGATTATGGACGGAGAAACACAAGTATCAATTGTATAATAAAAGGCGAAAATAATCCTCTTATCTTTCCCAACAGCGGATCCCCAGCTGTCCCAGCGACCGAGAGTTCCTGAGAGTGTGTGTGTGTGTGTCGTGAAAAGGATACGGAGTTTGGTGCCAAGAAAAGGGTGGGGACACACACACACAAGCACAAACCAATGTGTGTGCCCGAAAATATGAAATTAAAATGATAATACAACGCCCCAGCAACACTCACGTCACACACGCACACCAGCAGCAGCTGACAAAACGGGTGGCCACATTGATTGTCAGCAATTGTTCCAGCTCCCGGGACGAAATGTGAACGACGGACAGTGTGTGCATATGTGTGCGAGTGTGTGTGTGTGTGTTAAGGTGTGTGTGAATGTGTGAAGTTGCAAACAGTTTTTCTGTTCTGTGTCTCCCGGAGGAAGAGTGGACAAAAAAACACAACAGCAACAACAACAACAAGGAAGTGATAGAGCAAAGGGGTGGCCTGTGCACACGCCCATACGCCTGGCTGTGGTGTTTAGTGCTGACTGGGGTTGGCAGAATTGGCTGCGATACAGTACAGCTGGGGACAGAAATCCCAAAGCACATAATCATGTTTTTTAATCTTCACACGTCCTAACGGCTAACGTATACAAGGATATTAACCAGAAGAGAGAAGCAGAGAGCGAAAAAAAAACAACGCTTAACCGTGCGGTATTGATGCACGATACGAATGCCGAGTCAGACGGCAAGACGGCAGTCTCATCCACCACGCCCCAACGCAGCGATCTTCAAGGAGCCGGAGTTGCCGATATGGGCACGGGCAAATTGATGAGGATTGGGATTTGCACATCAGTAAAGTGAAGCGATAGCATGGCAGCATGAGTGTACTACAGTTTACAGCACGCAAATACAACCAGCGACCAGTGCAAAAATAACACAAACTTCCGGCAAACTTCACGGCTTCACGTTCACATTTGGCGGGGGGGTGGTCCCGAAAGGGGTTTCTTTTTGGCCACGCACACAGCTTTAGCTTCAGCAGACGACCACCACCACCACCAACCAGTTTCCCACAGTACGTTCTGTTGCCCACGGTGCTGGGCGGTACACGCGCAACGTCATAAAAATTCTAAATTATGATAAACGCTGTTTATCCATTGAGGATATCGACCAACTTGAATTGCCTGTTTAGGACGTGGATTATTGTGCTGTACTTTTTGCAGGGCTGTCCTCAGCTTAATACGGGTAAGTAGACCGAAGTAACCCGTTGCGCCTCCTACCGACGTTGCACCATTTGCGCAATTCACTATGCGGAGGGATTGAATTTTATGCGTTACGAGATGCTTGAAAATATGCTTTTCTTTTTTGTTTATCACCGGAAGCTGTTGTGTGGAAGATTGCATGTGTGTGTGTGTGTGTGTGTGTGTGTGTGTATGTGTGTGTGTGTGTGTGTGTGTGTGTGTGTGTGTGTGTGTGTGAGGATTTATTTTATATTAGTGATTACCGCTGTCTAGAGGATAGGCATTGTTTAGTGTTTTGTCCCTTCAGGAGATGTGATACAAAGTACCAAAGGGATATGGTTTCGAATAGTTCTGTTGAAAGTCGTTACATGAACATGGTATTAAATAGCTTCCATTTGCATCGAAAAAATGGGCATCGTATCGAAAAAAATCGTATAGATTTGACCTTTTTTTCAATCGAAGATAATCTGATTTCGTACCAAATCAACATAATGATATGATATTCGTTTGCCGACAGATTTCTGCAAACGACCCAACCACGTACAGAGATGAGTATTTGAATAGGGTGTCTTTACAAATCAGATTTTTTCGTTGTATTTTTTATTTATCTTTATCGTCTTTTTTTATGTTTTTTCCCTTGTTTCATCTTTTCGTCTGTCATAATTTTGTTGTTTATGCTTTTCCTTAATTATTTATACAATTCTGTTTTCTATTCTTTTATTTATTTTATTATTTATTTATACAATTCTATTTTCTAATTCTATTAAATTCTATTTTCTATTTAATTGTTTATAACTCTGTCTTTTTTTCTTTTTTCTTCATTTCTGTTTGTTTCTTTCAAAGTAAGTGTGAGATTTGATTTAGTTCTAAGTACATATAGTACAACCCCTGCGACAAACGATTTGTACACCGTATACGAATACAAAGAAGTGAAATAATTAATCCTATAGGCAAGAATATTCATTTTTCTATATGTTTCGTGACAACAACATTATTAATTTTATCAGACAAAGAGCCTCTTGGACAGAGACAAAAGATCCTTGCAAGGACCATGACTAAAATAATTGTTTAGTATAACATATAACATTCTATTCTTGACTTTGAATTGAAATGAACCCAGCACTAAGATGCATTTTCATATTTAGCTTTACTTTTGACGTATGAATAAGTTATTCTTGAAGTCCTATTCGCAATAGTAGGGGTTTCTTACTATATAAAAAAAATTATCATTTCCACACTATTCCTCAAAGCGACAAAAACCTTGCTTCATTCTCATTAAACCTCCATTCGCGTCATTTTTTCTATTTCGTTAACGCATGGCCTCACTTTAATGACCACCACTGTACATGGACTCAAATAAGAATCTCACTCAACCATTCTCAAACAATATGCTTCACGTGAAAAAGGCTGCTAGACGGTTCCACCTACTAGATTTGATTAATTTTCCTATTATACTTCTTGCAAAAAAGTACCAGCACGGGATCAAGGATTATGGGCGATTACGTGTTAGTGATGTTATTTTTATTTGCGATTTAAAGATCGATCCAAAAGGGTCAGATGGCGGATACTACGCATGTCTGTGTCAGCATATAAGCAGGGTTGCTCATGTCTTGATCGAAAGCACAACGTGATGTATTTCACACCAACCTGTACACCCACTTGAACCGACCTTACAGTACCGGCCCCGGGGGGAGTGGTTGTTATTTTCGATTCGATTGAAAACAAAAAAGGGACAAAATCTGGTATATTGAAAAAGGTTACTTTTGCCGCAAGGCTTGCAGCGTGCAAAGGGTGGATATTATTTGTGTTAGGTAATAAAGCGCCAATATGTTTCACACAGATCTCCGAACGCCATTGCATCATATTAAGAGCCCCCAAGAAGCGTCACGCATACCCATACTGCGTGTGTGATTT
>STHB01010649.1:0-14018 GCA_018908115.1 Anopheles rivulorum | reverse complement strand
TTCGATCGAGTTACCGGGATTGTTTCTTCCTTCCTTGGGGGTGTTTAGAGGTGCCGCTGTGCTAGATGCTTGTTTGTTGCTGCTGTCACGAACGGCAACGTGTTCTTTGTTTTTTGTTTTTTTTGGGACAAAACAATGTTGGCTCTCGCCTCAATTTCTGCCCCATCCGGGTGCGAATCAGATGTGCATACCTTGATGGAGCCATTTTTTCCTCCATTGCCGGCAATAAATTAAAATGCAAAACCCTTCGTGCACACCAGGAAATGGCCCGATGGCCATTTACTGCTCTTCGAGACGTTCGCCCTTGTTCGCCGCAACTATTACCACCACACCGAAGCAAACCGACAAAGGTAAGCGAAAGATTGAAAAACACTGAAAAAAATAAAAAATAAAATGGGACACCTTCGGCAGCACCCAACGCTTCCCTTGCCGTACCAACAATCGCACCGGTCGGCTAGCTGGCTGAGTGTGTCCGGGGCGCACAACTGCTTATGGGACGAGGACAAAGAAGCAGAACGGTCTTGTTTTTTGCCACAGCGCGACGATCCACGGGTAAGAAACGCCACGAAGGCTGGACGGGTGCCCTGCCCTTTTGCGGTGTAAAGTGATAGCGTGATACGGTACGGGGGTTGCTGCGTACGACCTGACGAAGGTTGCCAGTGAATCACGGTATGGATGAGTCGAGTGGACGCGATGATGTGAATGCGGTGGAAAATCAAAGATTGCTATTAACTTGCTTGGCGGGACCGGAGGGAGGTTGGGGGAGAGATTGCAAGAGTGTCGAGAGGGGGGGGGGGGGTTTGGGCGAAGGTGGATAGAGGGTTGGGAGTGTTGGGATGCTACCGTAGGCGAGCAGTGGCTGCGGGTTGAAGTGCGTCGTTGAGACTTTGTGCCGCGACTTCGGCGATCGCCATAACCTTCGAGCCGTTCAAGCGTTTGCTCAAGCCCCGCCGCACGCCATAACCGTGGAATTCGTGGAACCCGTGGTTTTGCAGCGAAACTAGCGTGATAATTTAAAGGAGAAGCGCAAAACGAAAAAGAAAAAACCATGCCCCTCCGTTTGAATTCTTTGTGTAACGGATGAAGCTACTAAGGCTGGGAGCGCTATTGGGTATTGGTTTCCCCATAATGGTGGTGAATCCGTATAGACGAAAAATGTGAAAGACAAAGAAAAAAAAACACACACACACACAAATACATACATATGTGGAACACATTGGATACCAAGAAGATGTGCCCCAGTAATCCGGCCCCAAATTTAGTTCATTATGAGAAGTTATAGCTAGCGCCCGCTAGTGGCTGCTATAGATGTACATCTTAATCGTATATTAAGCACATCCACAGCTACGACAGGTAGTGGTAGTTAGTTAGTAGCGTTGTGGCGCTGTTTAATTTTAGAGCAACCGTTACAGCAAACATTGCGCGACCGCGCGCTGTCACAAGACATGTGATAACCTAGCAATCGTAAATTGGCCAACAGCATGGAGCAAAACAAAACTAAAAATTAAAAAAAGAAAAAAGGGGGGGGATTACTTACCGCATCGGCCGTCGGTGGATGGTGTAGCTCGTGCCTTTCCAGCTGATCCCGGCTGGCGAATGTGGTCGAACACTGGGAGCAGCCGTAGGCGGCCAGGTCACTGTCCTTGACGGTGCCGCCGGTCGGTAGGCTGGGGCCACTGCTGGAGTTACTGCTGCCATCCTGTGCCGGGCTGATCACCATCGAGCGCGGCCCGTACGGCAGGTTGAGCGGTACGGTTTGCGGTGCCAGCCCCGCCATAAGTAAGTCGCGCGGCGTCACACCGGACGCCACCACCTCCGCATCGTCGTCCTCCGGCTCATCGTCCAGCACCTTGGTTGCCTGATGTTTCTGCTGCTGGAGCTGCAGCAAGCTGACACATTTCGCCTGCAGCCGGCTGCCCACCAGATCACCGCTGGCCCGTCCACCCACCACACTAGTCACCGGTGGCTCCGGTGGGGCGGCGGGTGGCGGTGACGCTGCGTCCGGATCGACGTGATGTTCGTCTTCCTCCGCCATGTTGTTGCTGTCGCCTCCGTCGTCGTCGTCGTCGTCGTCCTCCTCCTCCTCCTCTTCCTCCTCGTCCTCGTCGTCCGGTACGGCTGTGTTGGTCGAGTACTTTGCCCTCGGGCCGCCTGGACCGCCGCTATGATTAAGCTGAATGTGTTCTTTCAGCGCCTGGAAAGAAACGGGAACGAACCGTCGGAAATGCACGGGTTGTGTTTTTTTGTTGTTGTTTGTTTAATGAAGGAGTAGTAACCGGCTATCAACATCTCAACATTGGAACATACAGTAGCATTATTGTTGCTGCAGAGCATTAGTCATGACCATTATGATTCATGGGTTTGTGACCGGGTTTGGAACAGTATATCGAGGCTATATGATACGTACGCTTGATTAACTATGAATCACAAGCGAATTTTTTTCCATTGACTGTGGTGACTGTGATGTTTTTCTTTACCCCGTTAGAGCATGGATGAACGCAGAGCGTAAGGAAATTTGGCAAACAATCACCTTTGATTTCAAAGCGGTGGTATAATTTTCCCTTTCCGCGAAAGATGTTGTTACGGCATTGACCGGTGACCGTCTGAATTTCAATACAGCTGCTAAACATTTTCCTATATGCCATTCCAAGATCCCCACATTCCAGAGGTTTCGTTTCTTCAAACCATTTAGATCACTGATTGAGTGTTGGCGCATATTCCCTCACCTATCTATCTGAGAATTGCTGAGTTCTATCATACGAATCGCGCAATGCTTCCCCCATGTCTCTCGAACACCTTTGCCAACAGACCCAGACACCTAGAATTGGCGCCTCAAGTTTCTGTCGTGGTATCGACATTGGCTTCAGAAGACGTGACGTAATTCTTGGATCAGCATCTTACCCCGAAACGGAAAGGGAGTAATATGACGAACTTTTGCTGATCCGCGCACGATAGAACACGATAGAACGATGATCTCCAGATAATTCCCAAAACACGATCATAGTAGGGTTGCGACTTTCGGCATTCGAAAACTTACTGTTGAATTTTCATTTCTCTCGCCGATATTATCTAGGAATCTCTCGGAGTTGGACATTCAGGTCCTGATATGAAAACATACATGGCATGTATTTGTCGGACTTGGACAGCCAGTTGAATGGCTTTCCCCACCGAATGACATAACAGTCAACGACATAAATACTCTCCATTATACCTCGTCCTGCCTCAGGAAATTGATCAGCGAATTGCAGGGTATTTAAGATATTAACGAACTGATAAGGCAAGGCGAGCGTCTGTATATCTATTTCTCTGGTGTGAAGCTAGTGGTATATTTCTTGTAGATCGCCTCCAACTCCCTCTGTTTCATTCCTCTAACATTCTTGAAATCCTTGGGTCCAGCTCTGGACTCTTATTTTGAAAGCTTCTCAGCTGCTGGACAACTATCAGGAAAACCTCGTACATCCTCTCGCCACAACAGTAAACAAATCGACATACGATTCTTTTGGCTGCCTTTTTGGGGATTTTTCTAGCTCGTTTTTCTTTAGAAGTCCACGGCTACTCGTTCACCTGGATTCTAAATTCGTCCAAAACTTTTTACCAAAAACACCTTTGTGTTATCGAACATTCGACAAGCCAAACGTCGAATAGCCGGATGAGATTTAGCAGCACAAACAACAAACAAAAAAAGAACCTACGCACGAACATGGAACGGGCTCAGTGTTGCTGTGCTATTTACCAGCCGGGCGAGTTTCTTTGCTATAATGCCATCGGATAGGACCGTAGTGTGTTGATGTCCCGTGCTGTCATCAATTGCAATCAATTGCTCTCGTTTCTGGTTGCCACCATCGTCTGTAATCGGGTGGGTAGCATCATCACACGCGATGGAGGTGAAGCACGCTGGCGAATGAGGAGTTGAGTGCAAAACCACACGCAAACAAAGAACGAAGCGGGAAGAAGAATCGCCTTAATTCAACCCGCCGGCTAGGCCAGATTCTTATGCGCGAGCGTGATCCTTGACGTAGCAGCTTGACGCTCATCCTTCACCCGTTTCCCCATCTCTCACAAATTCACCCCCCCTCGCCACCCCCACTTCCTTCCAACCCCATTCCCGTTTTTCACCATCCTCTTCATCCCTCTTCCCGTGGTGGGTGCTAAACCACGGCCAACGGTGCAAGCGAGCTAGGATGTTATCAATTGCGGGTTGTTTTTTTGTTTGTCTGCTCGGCTTACACGTCAACCTGCGCTACACGGTTTAATCTACACCGACGGGCATGCCATGATCTGGCACGAGCCCGGGGCGCGGGGCAAACACACATAAACCGATCCGACTGCCAAGCTTTCTAGGCCGGCTCGATCATTTGCACGCAGGACGCTCACGCCCGCGGCACCTTTGCTCGCTCTCCTTCACCTATTTTGCTGTGGCCCGCGTCATAATGGCCAGGCAAACCTTCGCAAGCCTTCATTCAAGCGACATATTGCTGATACGGCGATGCGAGCCGCTTTCTGGGGCGCTTATCACCGACATTACCTTCCCTGTGTGGCTGGGTTTTTGCGCGCTCTTTTAATCATTCTACCGTACCGTACCCCCATTCGGCCTTCCCTGTCCAAACCCTCCACGTCTCTTTATATTACTACTGCACCGAGCAGTTGTAAATTGTTGATTGAGACTAGATTTTATTTCATTTTCCCCTTCCCTCCCTTACTCCTTCCCCTTTGCCGCCTTCCTTCTTTGTTCTTCTCTACCCAGCAACCGTTCTCAAAAGCTGACGACATACCGCTGTTGCGTCGGATGATTTAGGATTTTGGTGACAAGACTTTACTTTTTTTTTTCTTTTGGACAAATCAAATCACAACACATACACCAAGAACCGTTCGCACATATATGGGCAAACATACATATAAAACAACCGAACAAATATATATATACACACACACGCTGCAATTGCGTTTAGTGGAGTTTAACCATTTTTGTGCGCAAATCCGGTTTTAGTTTCTTTTTTTTATGATTTAATGTGACTTTCGCAATTTCCATTCACTCGCATCTGGTTTGTGGACGCATTGCGATTGCAACAATGTCGTAGCGTGGCGTTTTCTGAAGCCGTTGAAAGTATCCCAATAATGACAACTTCTCCACACAAGCTTCCAAGAACTCTCACACTGAAAGATGAATTGTATTTCCTTTTTAGTTTTGTCTCTGTGCTGGTTGTGGGTGGTGTGCTGGCGGAACAGCCACACTACGTTAATCGCACCATTGTTTCCGATCGAACTGGTTCCAACAGTCCGCCGAAATGTGTTTGCTTATCTAGCCAGGGTTAATATAAAATATCCGGCATTATCAGTGCTGCTGGATTTTTTGGATGGTGGCGGCGCAAAGTAAAACTTTCTCCAGCTAAAAATAGCCTTGCAGGGGCGATTGACGTACAGCAGGCGCGCACAACCTGTGTGCGCGCGCGAGACACCGTCATGTCATGTGCAGTGCCAGTAGCAGATCTTTCCCGCGTCCGAACGTCCGCAAGCACGGCACGGCATGCAGCAACAGCAGCAGCAACAAAAAAACTGCCATTAAAGATAAGAAAATAGGAGAGCGAAGCGAAGGAAATAAAAATTCCCAATCCAAACCCCCCCCCCCAAAAAAAAAAACAGAACACTAAAAACAACCTGGACTAAATTTATTTTTCCAACCGATCGGTGGAGTTCCAATAGCTGGTGGATGGCCTCGGGGATATAGCTGGATTACACCAGTGGGGCCCCCGCCAGGGTTTGGCGGTGCGATGCGTGCGTAACACGGCTGGGACCCGAGGTCGAGTGTAGTTAAAAATGTAGCAAAAATCAAAAAAATATAGCACCAATCGATCAACCGTGTGCATCGACTACGGTGTTGGAGAGACAGCAAACTACTGCTCGTAGGATTTCCCTCGTGGTCGTGGGAAATTTCATTTCGTACTTTGGAGTTGCGGAGTGTTGTCGGACGGAAACTGTTGACCACTGCCCCATACATAGATTTCCCATCCTTCCAATCAATTGCCTCCCCCCCCCTCTCTCTTCCTTTTTTTTGCCTATCATTGCGAAAAGTGGTTTCAGGAACGGAATGCTGTACAGCAGCGTGATTGAACACTTACCTCGATTCCCTGAACCGTCTGGTGGCACTGAGGGCACTGAACGCAGCAATCGCCGTCCGCTAGTGCATCGTTTTCACTGTCCTTCGGTAGTCCGGATGGCAAGGAAGGAACTGCAAAGTTTTGGTGAGAAAAAAAAAAAGAAGTTAACCGAGGCGAACAGTTGGCTGATGGGCGCTTTTGCGCTGCTGGTGCAAAAGGATGCGTTAAAAAAAAGAGAAAGAAGAGAAAGAAGGAACACACCCATAAGCTTAGCAAGCATTGTAACACGGGACGCACACGTGGGCGTAGAGCATGAGCAACGAAAAAGAAAAACGCCCCATATGCTAGTGGAGCGCCGTTGCACGAACCGAACGATATCGCTTACTCTATATATAGCGATTTAGATCAGCTACGTTGACCGTCACCGGACGTCCGTGTAACAAAAAGGTGAAGCACGCGCACAGCTATAGACACGCTACCGGTCGAACCCGCCCTTTTCGTAGTCGACCATGGAGTGGGGAGCATTCGCGATAAGCGACTCGGTTTGTTTGCACCTGCCCCCGGTAAATTGGGCTGGCAAGCAACCGTACGCGTTGCTGTAGCGTGCCCGACCAATGAAAAACCCCCGTGCGGGGTAACCATAATCAGGGACGAGCGTTGAGTGCCCACCATGCTGGGTTGCACGAAGTCACCGTGTTGTTGGGAATCGCGTCTCCAAGAAAATCGTTTCATGCTACGATGCTACGAGGTTGGAAGATCAATTCCAATGAAGGTATAACATGAAACTGAATTACCTTTTCAGCACACCCAAGACAACCGAGTCAGCCAATATTGTTTGTGCTCTAGCCAAGTCACCATTATATCTACAACAGGGGACCGGTTCTCCAAGATATACTTCTGCTTTGGGTGGATCAGAGTTGTGTGCAAAATGTACCAGTGTTTTCAGATTTTGATATATTAATGTAACTATTGGAGGGCGTTCAGAAGTTGAACTACCGAAATGGTATATTGGGGTGGGAGAAAAACAAAGAACTTCTAGCAGATGCACGTACACATTGTAAACACTTTGGAAGCACTAAACGTGGTGAACATTGCGTGTGCGGCAGTTGGAGTTTGATTGGCGATCAACGATGCAAAGATGATTGCGTGGAATTGGAATGGACTGAATTATTAGAGCACAGTACCCCGCGCTGGAAATCTGGAGGAACTCTTAGAATTTCGGTGTGAAACTTCAAAGCGAAACTGACACCAATAAACAGACACTCGGGCAAAGTGTTGCCGGCAGTAAGATAGCGTTAGATCTGCCGTTTGCCCAAACACCGGCGGGTATTGGATGATTCTAGCGCACTGCCAAGCGACACGGCCTTCATTGCTGCCCGCGGGCACAAGACCCTAATCTGACCGATAACGACACACGGACCCAGTGTCAACCGGAACGGAATCTTTCGTCGGATGGCAATCAAACACGGCACAACCTGCGCGGGTACGACAGTCACCCGTTGCACACGCGACCGTAGCCCCCGTAGCCGATGAGAACTTCCGTCAATAAAATTCCGAACCCGCGCCACACTATCGCAGCACAGCGCAGCCACACGTATCGCTTATCACTAAACCCTCTCCGGGGTTCTGTTCTGGGGATGCTGTTTACGGGACACCATTATCATGGTCACACCAGTCCTTCTCCTGCACACGCACACACACAAACTCAACTGAACAATGGTGCGTGTGTGTGTGTGTGTATGTGGATGTCAACGAAGGCCACTAGGTACGTTGGTGGTGTACCTTGTTCTTCATTTTCGGTACCCTTTCGTCGGGAGCATACCCACATGGGCCAACCGGGCTTCGCTGATAATTGAACGTTCTGGTCTGTGGCTTTATCGCACGCTCGGTACGATGATCTTGCAATATACAGTACACAGCCCTGTGCGCTTTGTTTGTTGCTGCTGATGTTGCTCTGCCAGTAACGCTGACGGTCACTACCGATCGCCTCCTTTGCGTATAGCGAGAACGACTTCACTGCCTGATAACGAGTTCCACCCAACACAACACACACACACTCGCGCACACACACACACACACACTTATACCGCGATCCGGTGATTGCGGTTAACACAAGCGGAAGTCTAATTTCCGAGCGCACAAAACCTTCCCGATAGGAGCAATAGCGTTTGGGGATTTCCAGAGCAGGCTTTGCAAAGCGCGCGGGCGTGTATGTGTACGTGGGAGGTGCAGGTGGGAGGGGGGGAGGTGGGTCAGCTTCTGTTACTTCGTTGACGTAAGCGGCAGTAACGGCGTCAACGCGCTGCAAACTACTCGCGTACCTCTTGGTGAAGAAGCGCAACCAGAGCAGCAGCGATGTTTTGGTGAAACAGCACGTTTTGTTGATTGTTTGCGCCGAACGCTGGAACCGCAAACGCTGGTGGGAGAGGTTGGCTAGAAACAGCAGCACACGTCCACCTGTGCCTGTGGACAGATGATTGAGCTATTCGGAAGTATGATGCAAAAAGGTGTGGATAAATCACTGTTGTACGCTTCGAGACAAGCAGTGGCAAAAATCGGTTTCACCGACCTGATCAGCTAACAGCACAGCAAGGAAGATACGATCAGATTGCACAGAAACGATGTAACATTTTTACGGTGATTACTGGAGATCGTTACATCCACATACGTTTGTGCTTGTTCAAACTCGCACACTTATCAGCGTAGGTGACGGGACGGGAGTCATCACTTCACACTGACCGGCGAGGGAAGTTGCCTGTTCTTACCTGTTCGGTTTATCAGTACCGTTTGCCAACATGGCGAACAGTCCTTGAGCTCAAGGACTCAAGTGTGCGATATAGACGCAGCACCTGCAAGTAGCGCATACACCGTAAACTCTTCACACACACACACACAGCCCTGGGGTCTCGCAGAATGACAGAACGTACGTTTTGAGACCCGTTCTGCCATGGGAAGTCGCGGGCTAGGCAAGCAAAAGCACCTTATCGACAAAGCAAACGAAAGCGAATAATAATAATAATAATAAAAAGAACCACACACTCAAGAAGAGGAACAAAAAAAGGAAAACGGAAAAAATACCGAAAAAGGTATGCGCACGGTAGCGCCACAGCCATTCGAGCAACACACAACATGGGAGGAGTCCGAGCGGCGCTCAAGAGCGAGAAGGTCCTATTGCGGAAGGATACAGCAAGGTGTTGTGGCTGTGCCGTACCGTGACGGTGTTGCATCCTTCTGATGCGCTGAAGGTGACTCGGGACAGAACTCGGCTTCGAGGGAGATACAGCAATGCGAAGGAAAGAGGCAAGAAGTGGTAACAATACACACACACACACACATAGGCGAGCGCTAGAAAAGAAAAGAAGCAACGGGGAAGGTAACTGCGCTCATTCGGGCGCTCGGGTTGTTCACGTTCGAAGTTATGGGCATGGGTAGCTTTAGCTGCACATAAGCATGTTATATATACATCTATTTCGCTAGATCATCTCCAGGTGGATCGCTATTCGTGATGTGTTTTATATACATATGTATGTATGTATATATATATACATGTTTGTTTTTGAAGGTGAGCTTCACATCGACGGGTGCCCAGGTTCGACCACTCCCTGACATCCAGCTCACCTTCTTTTCGCACTTCCCCTAAAAACCCTACACCCATCCCCTCCTCCTCTCTCTCTCTCTCTCTCTCCTTAAGCCAATTGTACACTTACATTGCAGAGAAAATTTGGTCGAAGATGGCATGATACTTCCTTCCGCGTTGTAGTACGTCGACACAGCAACGCTACAGGACACCATTGATTGGGATTGGGTGTACAACCGGGGCTGATGCTTGGTCGGCGCCTTCGTACTGCCTGATTGATTGAGCGCTACTTACGGACCACGGGCACAAATACACACACTCACGGACACACGCACCCGAAATCAAACGCGATCAAACGCTTTTGATCTTAACAGCAACACAAAAAGCAACACACTTGAATGACCGCGCGCCTCCACCGCAGATGGGCACGAATCGAGGATGCGCTAGAAGTAGCAGAAACTTTTCACCAATATTTTTTGCTGCTTTGCTGCTCGAATTGCCTTACTCGTTCTTCTATGGTTTGATTGGTGGGTGTTTTTTTTTTGCTTCTCTCGTTCGCTCCCTCTCTCTCTCTCGCTCTCTTTCGCCCTTCTTCTTCTTCTTCTTCCTCTAGCGTTGTGCGTACAGAGGCAGTTGGGCCGGGAGCAGTTTGGGAATGGTGCTGATGGGTGGGCGACGGTAATGGCGCTTGGTACACCTTTACTACATTCACCCGTCCCGTTGATAGAAGACACGGTTCACCGGCGTGCGGTGCGCTGCAAGTGGAGGAAGGGGTGTGCGAACACCACGCACCACACACACACGGTACGGTACCGTTCGCAGCCGGTCGCACATTCCGCGGTGGTGGTGTCCTTGCAGTAACCAGCACCAGATCACCTTTTTTTTTATTATGATTATTTCTCTTTATTTTGCTTTACCACTACTGCCGCACCGATAACACGCGATCCAACGCACACATTCGGTGCGGTGCGCTACACGGGCAACGCACACACATACGCACAAGGGCACACCAAAGGACACAATTGCCACGAGTTAAGTTTTGCATCAAACCGCAGCGCACACAATTGTGTGTGAATATGCACTACTTCTTCACTACTTCTTTTTTTCTTCCCTCCTGCTGTAGTCGCACTGGAGCTATTTTCACAAAACTAATCACTGCAAAATGTGGAGTGGAGAAAATGTAAGAGAAAGGGGAGAAAAAAATTTAATTAAACGATTGATAGGGATAGCAGTAGAACGGTTTCCTTATTGGAGCCATCTTTGTTTTGTTTCGTTGTTGTGATCAAAAAACCATGTCCTTCATGATAGCAACACTCCGCAAGATTGGATTTGATTGTGGATTACAACTGTATGCTGAGATGTAATGGTGTCTTGCTAAACACCTCCGACGACACGCGCTGTGTAAGAAAGCGAAATAAAGCGTCCAAAACAGCGCACACACACACACACACACACGCGGAAGCAACGCAGTTGTTAACGAAACATTTCAACAAAAGAACACAAGATGGACGCATATGGTGTCCGCCATGCTTGGATAACGGTGAGTCTGCTGTTTTAATCACATCAACTGTCCTTACTGTTTTGTAACGCGACATACGAAACGCAGAAGTTTCCTGCCGAAGATCAGCGAGGTTGATGGTGATTGTTTGATTTCTGTTTTGATCACGCGTAACATGCAGGATGATGCACTTCAGCCACATTCGCCGCATACACTTACACGCGCGTTTACTTTAGTTTGGTCCCTTTATTGTTGATTGTTTCTGGTAGCAGAAACCAGCGCAACACCGCTTCCGGAAACCGATCGCACACAGATGTGGTTTTCGCTCAAGGGATTTAGTTTTTAACTCTATTCTTCCACTTGCAATCGTATCGCTTTTGTTTTCGTTTGCTGCTTTACGAATATTTGTCGTATGAGTCGCACGCGTTATCAACAAACACTGACCGTAATATTTTGTGTTGCGCTACACCCGATTGAAACGGCAAACGAAAAAAAAATCTCCCAATCGTCGCCGTCGTTTGCGTCGTTTAGGCGTCGTCGGTAAGCGTCGACGTCGGTTGGCACATGTTTACACTACGAACTCTTCAGCAAGACTAGCAGCAACTGCATACAACGCGGTCCGGTTGCGCCTGGGCTACCGTTGCGGTTCGGGTGTGTGTTTTGCCGTACCGAAATGATGTGAGTGTCCTTTCCCCTTTACGCACGGGCTTTGACAGCGAGCATGCCCTGTGTATGCCAGTGTGTGTGCAAGAGTAGGCAAGCGAACGTACGAGCGAGCGAGAGCCGCCAGCAGTATAGCACAGCGCGAAGCGCATGAACAAGTCTCCGGATGAACACGATAAATGAACTGCGTGAGTGCCACACAGTGCAACACAGCTAGAAATGAGCGAGCAAACAAGCACAAATGCCAATCAACTGTGTGTGTGTGTGCGTGTGTGTGAGAGAGAGAAAGGGAGAGTAAAGACGATTACAAAGCTGTCGATCGGAATGGTGAGGAGTAAAACACGATCACCGTGATAATCCCGTACGGTTACGGTACGGGAATTTTGAGAATGAGCGATCACGGTATTCGCATCGTGCAGATTTCTTTTTTGACTGTCTCACTACCGAGTATCTTAGCCACAAACAACAAAAAATACAAAAAAAAATACGGCGCGATACCGATTAGATGGTACGGATAGATGCGTGCAACTTTTGGCAAGCCTACCTTTCCATTCAACCTGCATTATCCCTTAGATTATTTCGGTAAATTCTTAATTTAACAGAACACATTTTATACATCCTTATTTCTCTAGTTAAAAGTTTTCTACAATCCCGCGAACTGTTTATACGTATATATACGTGTATTTGTGTGTGTGTGTGAAAGAGAGAAAGACAGAGAGAGAGAGAGACAGTCGATGAGATACTGCTGGAGAAACAGCGCAATTGTGCGTAGTGTCGGTGGAGATGGTCCAGCAATGATCCTGAGAGATGATTATTCGAAAACGAAAACAGTGGGAACGAAATTAACAAATATGCACAGGCAAAAGCAAAAACCAAGGCTATAAGATGCTGTGTGCTTGTGTGCGTGCCTTTTCTCGTTTACTGTTTTGTAGTTTGTTTCCTGTGACAATGCCATACGTAATGTTACTGTTCCGGTCAAGGAAGCGGAAGCTGATCGTTCTTTGCTCGATTCTGCCGTCCTTCTCGCCCAAACATATCTTCCTACTCGCCTTTTCGGCAATGTATGAGTACTCGCCGGGTAATCCACTCTGTTCGTTGCGTTGTTGTACTTCCGTAACCGAATCATGATCGGTGTTGTTTCATCCCTACAAATACTCAAACAAAAGTTAACACTGAGAACAGTGTTTGTGACCATTTGTTTCTCTATCTCTTGCACGCACACACCTCCTTGCACAGTCACACACACGAGCATTCACTTTCCACCCCTTTTCTACCACTTCGCTTATCGCAGTCGCTTAACACATCTTCGCTGCAGTTTCGTCCTATAAGTAAATAATAAATTTAACTTGAATTTGTTTTACGTTATTCAATTCGATGAATTCGATGTTGTTTTTGCAATATGACCAATATGACCGAAATTGCACAAACACAAAATAGGTCACTTTGAAACAGCAGATCACGCACACGAAAAGCACGCGTGTCGCGTACGCACATTCACACATGCAGTAAAGCTCCAGCACGGCGGACATTTTTCGAGCCGATCGAAAGAGATCCATGACAATATTGCTTAGCGTGGCACACGGAATAACTAGCGACGAGAGTCGTGTGCATGTGTGCGGCTTTTTTTCAATTCTGCAGTGTCGAACATTTGCTTATTGGTTTATCACGGGAAATGTAAACCGGATCGGACTATTTTCGCAAAAGAAGAGATATGAATTGCACGGAAGAGAAAGAGAGAGAGAGAGAGGGCGTTAAAACTAACATGATCCTTTTCGGTTGTTTATTATTCATTTGTGCGTAATGGCAAAGTTTAAGCTGCGGGAGACGGGGTGAGACTGCGTATGCGCCTGTGTATGGTTAGCAAAATAAATCATCCGAAAATGTACTATTTACCGTACTGGGTTCTAGTCTTGTGTTTTCAACGCTGCTGTGTCACTTTGATCGTCCGCTGCACATTTGTGCTTTGCGAGTGTAGTTTGGCAACGCATACACCAACCTTTATGCCACAGAAAAAATCCACACCTTGATCGACACTCAGCCGTGTCAACCATGTTGAATTGTTGGCTTGTGGCCTGTGGAGCGCTTGGGCACACCTTTACAAACAGCACGAAATGAATCATGAATGTGTATAACGCACCAGCGTTACAGTTGTTCACTCGTTCGTTATCTCGCTCGCTTATCGCGC
>STHB01010615.1:0-14042 GCA_018908115.1 Anopheles rivulorum | reverse complement strand
ACGCACACCACTATTGGCTAGCGGTACATAACCGATAGAGGAATGCATAACAAGCACTTGGCCTGACCTTGAATAATAACATATGAGTCGAAAAATCTGTGCCTGCCGGTGAGAGCAATGTTCGGTGTGAGCGGCGCGAACGACAGTCAAACGGTTATGTTGGTTGCATCCGCGTGTTTATTGATATGTTTAGCGACAAAACGTTGATTGATTGTGCACCATTTTTTTTTTTTAAAAGGTGTAAAACTATTTTAGTATCACTTTTCACACATTTTTGTTTGTTAAGAAGGATTTAAACAGATTATAAGGATCTGATTATGTACTTTATCGAGCACAATCACATTTAACCTTTAAAATGTAACAAACTAGAGTTAAAATAATGTTGGCTAATGTGTTCCAGAAAGGCGTAAGAATCCGTATAAGTCGTCGTTGGTTCTATTACCTTCCAGCTGTAGTTATTACACATTGTTGTGAGCAAACATGCAATTATGTACGCTTGTTTGTTTTCCACGTCCGATTAGTGTCAGCATTGAAATACGAAACAACTGCAGCACACGAGAGAAGTTCATACCGTTCTTCGTACCACGTAAGCGTTTTATTAAGTTCAATTTCAATTTAAACCGTGAAACGTGTTTGATGGTGCGACTACCACAAACGGCCATCGCTCGGAATTTCCATGGCGGGCGTTTCCGGCGAGATTACCTTTTCCTCTACCGCGTGACAGTCGACAGTGCAGAGTACGAACTGTGCCACTTCTCCTTGCTGTTCGGATGATGGTACCACAACCGTATCCACATCGGTCGGATTCCAGCCCTCATCCCGCTCGGCGTGTTTCAAATTGTAGTGTGATTCCTTGCGACTTTGCTTAAACTTGAGCGATCCTCGATTGAGTGGTTTTGGTGGTGTGCGACCAGGTTTCGCCTTTAGCACGGGATACGGTGCCATTGATTGTACCAGAATTACCTGCGAGTGTGTGGAAAGTACACGGGGCTGTAGTTTGGATGATGATTTCGAGAGCCTTAGATCGACAAGCTGCTCCGTGTAGTCGTTGCTTCCGGTTGACTCCCGAACCCGGTGCTCTGCTGGAAGACAATCTGATAGTGGAGCAGTGGGTTCTTCCGGCACTATTGGAGATAGAGGTGGTGGAGGTGGAGGTGGTGGAGTGGGAGGTGTTTGTAAGGAAGGATACACCAGCTCGGGTAATCCTGGCAGCTGCTCAAAGTTGCAATCACTACAACCGGCTGGACCGGATGAAGATGGTTCGGAATCGGTAGACCAAACCTCCGAAGGTACTGGTGCTCCATCAAGCAACACTCCAACAAGTTCGTTCAAGTTGTACAGTGAACCTTGGGTAGGTTCGCTTGGGACCACACCATCCGTAGGAAGTTGCTCATGATTACAAAGAACGGTCGGTGGCTGTGGATCAACTGGTGTTGGAAGCGGGACTGGTGCAGGCGGATACACCAGGGAAGGCAGTGGTGGAAGTTGCGAAAAGACACAGTCCACAGTTCCCGGTGAAACTTCTTGACCCGGAGATGTCACACAGGGTACGACCACCTGAGGATCTTCCTCGGACGGTGGCACTCCGTAAACTTCATGAGGAACTCCCGGTGTTGTTGTTGGCGGTGGTGGCGGTGGAGGCTCTGTAGTGGTAGTAGTAGTAGTAGTGGTCGGAGCAGGTGTAGTTGTGGTAGTGGTTGTTGTAGTTGTTGGCGGAACCGTCGTCGGTGGTTCGTAGTGCGTCGGCGGATATACAGCCGGTGGATACG
Source organism: Anopheles rivulorum (assembly GCA_018908115.1). Lineage (NCBI taxonomy): Eukaryota > Metazoa > Arthropoda > Insecta > Diptera > Culicidae > Anopheles > Anopheles rivulorum. The sequence continues at coordinate 12,273 of STHB01010615.1, read as the reverse complement.
GATAATCTGCCTGCCGTTTGGCAATAGATTTCCCCAAAAAGCGTCTCAGCTGCGGATCTTGATTGCGCACGTACTCCAGCTTCAGGTGTGCCTGCCGGTTGTAATCGTGTTGCTCCTTGTCCGGTCCGAAGAAATGATCACCATTAAAGTCCAGCTTATCGCCGGCCGCATTCTCGATGTGTGTCGTCACTGTGGTGGGATCCGCGTTGCCAAAATTAACCATAGCCAGTTGCTCCACTGGGGTAGAAGGTTTCACGGGTGGCGATTCTTCAGCACCGACCAACGTCGCTGCCAAAAGCGTCCCAAAAAGGAGCCACCCGGAAGTGACCAGTAGCATCCTCTGGCGAAATGAGAACCAAATGCTAGCGTGGGGTGATATTCTTGCTGTGGGAGTTAGTAAACACTTACCATTAAGAGCACCATTTGTGCTTTCCGATGGTGATGCCGCTAGTGTGATAGTTTTATACTCTATGCCACCACACTGTACAGGGGTACAGGTGGGAGAATAGGGCAAGGTCACACCCATCCCCCCGGGTCCGGATGGGACCTGATGGCGCATCATTCCCACCGAAGAACAAACTGGAAATGGGCGCCGTAGGGCGCTTTCGGAACAAAAGATAACCACCACAAAAACATACACCGGAGAGCGCGCGCATTTGTTCACATATGTCTAGCTTGAATTACTCAGGTCCGATCGGACCTTCTTTATTGGAAACATGCTTTACTGCACGCGCGCGCGTACTACACGGAAGCGATTGGCTACGGTTGGATGTATATCCCACCGTCAATTCCAAACATGACAGCCTCGGTGCACTCTGCTTCAGCTATAAATATATATTTATGTTTGTACGCGTATTCAAGCGTCCGTATCGCTACTAAGGTTGGGCGTAAAAGTGGCCAGTGCTGCCTTTTTTTTATTGTTGTTGCCTATAACGCTCGTACATTACCGCCCATGTTGTCTAGCGCCGTAACACCTACGACGGAACAGTGCGGCATTCTCCGTAACGGAAGCTCATTTCCCACGGGGTTGTGTTAGTTTTTTTGTATATTGGGGTGGCATGCAATTTTTCCTCCTTCCAAACATCTCATTTTTTTGCGAGTAATTTTGCCCCCAAACAAACACAAAAGTAAAAAAAAAACCTGATGGGAAACGCTTATGTCCCACACGCATTTTTCCACCTTGTAATGGAAATTTGAAAGCGATCAAATTGCGGGAAATGAAGATCTATTGCCGGAGAAAATAAAAAAACGGGTCATACGAGCGAAGCGGTGTTTCGATTGGCCAATTGGAGTGAGTTTTTTGTTAAAGCGAAGCGTATTGAATCACAGTACATTAGGCTGCGATCGCGGGTTTTTGTCTTTTTCTTCCAAGTGTACACAACACTCATACTGTCCGTCTGGTTCGATCTACTACTCTGGACACTACCTTAACAGTGCTGCAGTTCTGCTGATATGGCAATTAGTTTGTATTACTGTGTGGTTTCGCATTTTGTTGTGCGAATTAGTTTAACCTGATGTGTTTAGCTTGAGGTTTTGCTTGTTGCTGCAGCAAGCTAAATCGACGAGGAATTGAGCAGGGAAAGGACACACGCAGGAGGAAGATGGGATACACACGACACACAGGCAAAGGGGGGGAACATTACTTGGACATAAGTTAAAAGGCAAAACAAACAAAAACAAAACCGCCGATTGTGTTGCTTATTTGCGACAGCTTAACGATTAAGGTTTAACACTATGCTTAAAATTATGGCAATTTCGCAAAAAAAAAAAACACGCAGCTAATAAAACGGTTTTGGGGTAAGAATGGAGTAAGCGTAGTGCAGAACATAAATATCGTGATAAACGACGACGACAATATTATTAGATCAGCTCAAGGAAACTCCTTATATATGATCCACTTTCCGTGGCCCATTATATCTCGTTAATGATGCTCCACCATATTGGACGATCATTTAGTGTGTTTACTAAAAGGTTTCGGAGTGTTTGGTCCACCTCAATAATGTGTGATAGAGTCATTAATTGAACATTAATCTTCCGGTCGTCCCACGGCGTTCCGTACCTGAACATTTTGGGATACATTTTTGGGAGCTTTTTGGGAAGCCAAACTCGAGAAGGTCGTCTAAATATATTCCTCCAATGAAGAGAGTGCAAAGTTTATGTAGGTTAGCTTAAACACCTCCGACTTCGCGCTAAAATTTGATGACATTAATCAAGCAAAGTTTGGATCGTGATACAATCAGCGAGATGAATATGTCACACATCCGTCACAGTACGTAACGCTTGTACTGCAATGCGTTCAAGCCGGGGTCGCGCACGCCGTTCACGGTCGTTACACTCGTGCTGAAACGCCGGTAACGAATCCATTTGTAAATGTGTACCATTCGCGGTCTATTTAGTGAGTCTTTTTCGTCTCTTCTACTGCTTAACGTATTCGTTAAGCCATCGATCATCGTAACAGAACTGTGGCCACCGTTCTGCTACAGGTTAAGCCATCATCCTACCGGTGTAGATCGCGAACCCACCGCATGATTCATTGCGTATGGATTTAATTCCGAATTTTGGTGTGACACTACAACGAAACAGAGGTGCTGAGTGTGTTTCGGGAAAGGAACTCTTCGGAGTATCTGATTTGAAAATCCAATCAGGCTCTTTAATGTGATGGAGAGAAAAAAAAACACGAGGCCACAGATGTCCAGCGTTGAAGTGTGTTGAACTGAAATGTAAATCCACTTATCTGTGAAGCGCAACATCGTTTGCATCTGGCGCTTGGATTGTCGTCGTCATTTACCCTTTTTTTTCGATCAAATTGTGCTCCTGCCCGAGGAGTACGACATGTTCTGCGTGACTATGAAATCAGTGTTAGGCGGCTCGCTCAAGGAAGAGCACATCGGAAAGTCCCTAACTTTAGTAGCTATGAAGTAGTGTGTAACGATTGGGTGAGATGTTAAAATGGGTAATAAATAATTAAGGGGAAGCTCAGCAGCTAGTGGCAATGGATGGGATGGATTGGATTGGACCACACTAGACCACCGGTCTTGGATCGTACGGTGTCGCATCGAACCCAACGAAACGGTTGTTCTTCCGATGCACGAAACCCTTGCCGGGGCCAGTATTGTAGTACACGACGCGCCGAATGCCGAACGGATCGATATATCCGAACGAACCATCCCGCGTGTCACTGCCGGAGTTGCGCTCCTCGTGGTACTGCCGGGGCAGATAGTACCGGAAGCCATCGTTCGTGACGGCAACACCATCGTACGGATGGCTTTCCCCTGCACGTCTGATGGGCAATTCGTGCCCATTCTCGTCGTAGTACCGTCGAGTGTGTTCGTAAGGCGTTGGTGGATCGATCAGATCTCGGTTGAAGCCGCTATCGAGAAGATTGCTTCCGGCATCGAGCGTTTGCAGTTGGACCAGAGGTTTAAGGTTTACTGACGCTGGTGTAGAACTCTCGACGTACGGACGGGAGGATGTTATCAAGATCGGTTCACTGGAAGGACGACGTCTTCGTTCTGCTGGGTTGGGTCTTCTTCGTCGATGTGGTGGAGTGTAGGTTGTTGGTGAAATATATCCGTTCGGGTCAACTGCAACCGATGGATTACTGTTGTAGATCACGAGCGGTGGCAGATGAGCTTCGGAACGATCGCGCAATGGAGATGGAGTTGAGGATGGAGCGTACACCGCAATCGGTGTGGAGGACAGTTCGTTACCGAGCAGAGGAGTGTACGTAGTGGAGGGCACGTAGATATCCAGTGGCGGTGGTCTTGCCGATACGGACGGATAGTGTCTGTGTGGAGCTGAGCTGGACCCATCCGATGGTGTCGATGGATGGTAAGCAGAACCGATCGGCTGTGAGTGAGGCCGAATGAAGACCGCATTCAGCGATGGAGTGGAGTGTACGGAAATTGGAGCTGGAGTTGACGGGATTATTGCGATCGATTGGATTGCTGGTTGGTTCCGGTGCTGAGGTGGAGAAGATGGTGGTGCAGGTGGCTCATACGAAGGATCCGAAGGAACCAAAACACCAGAGTCGGCTGGTTTGTTTTTAGCCACCTTAATAGCGTCCTGTTCGGGGGGGAAAAGAAATAGTGTGAGATATTGCAGTTAAAGCTTCCTAGAGCTACCAACTCACCTGTATAGGGCGATCTCGTCCAACGTAGACCGTTTTCGATTTTAAAATCCGATAACCCTTATGGTCGGCAATGTAGTCGTTCTGTCGCAAATAGCCGGACGCATCAATCCATGCGTCGGTTCCTAGTGTAGGAGCAAAAAAAGGTGACCGCTATTAGATCACTGCTCGTGTCGAGTGTTTTTAGGGTGAACTTCACTTACCGATCACCGTCCCATCCTGTAACCGTTTCTCCTTCCGAAACTGTCCGTTATCCGTCTGGTAGCGGAAGTACCGCTCGGGGCCTTCATCCGTCTGTATGTGGTACTGGTTGCTGTCTGGCGAACCCCAGGAGGCGTTGGCACCGTCCAGGTAAACCTGTAAGACCAAACCAAACCAAAATACAAATGACCAAATATGAACAACAGCTCCGTTAGAATGAAATATGTTTTCAAGCGAAGTGGTCCCGATCGGTCATGGACCACAGCCATTGAGCGGGCACTCCATTTGGGATAGGTCGTGGGTGGAATTCTTTACCTTCCCAAAATGATGAAGAAGAATTCGTTTCAAGAATGAAAGAGTTCAATGAATTGTTGACCGAATTTGGTGCTTCGGACATTCGACTGTTCGATGAATACTTTTGGAGAAGTACCTTAAGTGAGTCGTCGAGACGTGACCTTCCTTCGATTCTTCATGGCGACATTTCGATCGCAATCAATCATGTGGCGTTACGCTTTGGTTTTGATATTTGGGGAAGTTCTTCAACCGAACTGCGACAGCCGAGTTCTTGACACGTCTTGGAAAAGTTGTCCACGGCTTGGCTGTAGGTAGCAAACCCCGGAGCAAGGGTTAATTGCGTGGGGAACTCGCTCAAAAGCGATGGTTCTCGATACTGGGTGGGTGTATCGGCTCCATACGGCGGTAACGACTGTCGGTGCAAAGTGTCGCCCAGCAGCGCAGAAAGCGAGTTCTCGCGTGCGTACTCGAAGCGAGCATGCGTGCTGGCCCACTCGACGGTCCGGTCAATCCTGTGCCGAAGTGGACCAGATGGTTGGTCATCGTAAATCCTCCGCACCACAAGGCACACGGGTAGCCAACGGACACATTGATCTCGCTGCCATGGTTTTGCATCGAGTACGGGTTGGTTAATGTACGATCTCGTTTTAAAAGCGATCATAAAGTGATTGCGTATTTTGCAGGAAAAGAGGTGTGAGAAGATTGAGAAGAGAGAGAGAAAAAAAACAACAACTACCGCGGCAAAACTATAACATCGTACTACGTGTGACCGTTTATGGAAGGTTGGTCCATGGCGTCGAATAAGCGTCCGGATTGAATCACTTTGGAACGCTGGAATTGCGGTGCACAAGAGTGCTGGTGTCTCGAGAATCAAAGACCTGGGATGAATATTTACGAATGGATGCAGGCAGCGATGAAGTAATCACCAGCGATGGTTGTAGCGCACATTGGAAACATTTGTCATCTAATGGGTTGTACGCTCGTGCATGCGTTGGCAACATTTTTTTCGCCAATTGTCATCAGCCAGTGGTGGAACTCCTTGGTCTTGACATTGAGAGCGTACATGTGCGAACTGTTTTAATACACGATCGCTTTGATCTGTTGTACCAAAGCCAAAGCAAAGGCAGATAAAATTTGTTAACATTGCCGTTAATAATTTAAAAGTTATCTAACATTACAGCGGCATGATACCGAGATGAGATAATTTATCCGGTACACCGTGTACACCTTTTGCACGAGATTTATCAAATCGAATCATGTTAATCGATCACGGTGTGAATCGAGCCGTGTTTGCAACGATTTTACGGCGTAACCGTTTCCAGCGATGGTGAAAGGTTACGCCTGATACTGGCTACTGGATAAAGCGCACATCAACTTTCGCCTTCTCATTTGAATCGGTTTAGGGATCGTTCATTGGTTACGACACGCTGGTAAGGTGGTTATTATCACCGATAAGATTTGTTGTACATGGATTCCAATTTGTGTGAAGCTGTAGTAAAAATGATTAAAACCTACTATCGAAGTTATCTTTTCCCGTTTGGGGAAAGGCCAGAGTGTCAAAATGTATTCCAGATCTGGTATTTCAGTAGCAAAATTGACCGTTAACTGGAGTAGAAAATAACGATCAAGATTAATGGCAAAGTGACCAAAGAATTCCATCCGGAGTTGCAAAGAATCGAAAAAATGGAGAAGAAATACCTGGACGAGATGGAAATTGTTATATCCAATTGTCTCTATGTTGCTATTGAGCTGGAGGCAATTGCCTTACAACGATTGGCATCCTTCCTGAGGATCAATAATGAAGAACAAATTTCATCATGCTTATAACACTAAGGAACAAAGAAAAGAGGGAATAGCTTAGGATAAGATGTAAGATTTATAAAATACTATCAAAATCACAATGCTGGAAGTACTTCAACCCTTCATAAAGAAATTATGGTAATGGTCAACGAAGATCAGTAGTCTACATGTACTGAAGATGTATTTGAATCCAATGAGTGGAGCTAAAGAGTATCTAATGACAATATAATTCAATTAATAGAATCATTGAGTTGCTGAACTTTTTGCTGAATGCACAATTCTTGCTATTTTAGTTTCGTATTGCATTTGCTAAAGGGTCGTTAATTCTCCATTTTTGTGTTTCGTAATGTTTGGTCGATCCCTTACAACGCAACGGAGTAGGCATGGAAAGCTCACGGTGCTCAGTAAAAGCCGATTTAACCATTCGAACGAAGTTGGCCATGTTATCGTGTCTCCCAGTGCGATGCAATAAAAATGCATTCATATTAAACACGTACCGGAATAGCACAAATCTACTGCTCACAAGCAGCTACTTTCTGTAAACGACTGATAACCATTACCGATATCCGTTTCAAAGAAGACATCTCGTTTTATTTGCGATCAGGTCTCTCGCCTCATTTCCCGCCGAACGTTAAATTTACATCGTATTTGCCCGTTTCGTACACATCGTACGGCGTCAGGTCTTTCGGGATGGGCCATACCCGGTCCCGGAAGCTGGTCACGTCCGGCAGCTTGCCGTAGAACGCTGCGTACTCCGGCACGGTAAAGAGACACTTCAGCCCGAGCAGATACTCCAGCACGGCGATGTCCGGCGTGTGCTCCTCATAGTTTTCGTCCAGATACAGCGATTTAAAGGCGGATCCTACAAAAAAAAAATAAACGGAAGGAAGACGGCGAAAGTGACAAGCTGATACACCCAAAGCCACCAATAAGACTTGCTTTCGTCCAGTTCCTCCTCCCGCACCATCTTGCACAGCTTGTACACCTTCACCAGGAAGGCGTCAATCGTATTTTGCGTCAGGTGCGGATCGCGCTGGTCCAGCTCGGTACGCGGCAGCTCGTTCAGATAGTCCGAGGCGCGCCACACGAGCTTGCGGAAGAAGCGCTGATTGATGTTGTTGTACACGAGCACAACGCGGCTCTCCTCGAACAGTTCGCACCCGGCGAGCGTGTGCATGTACTCGCCGATCGTCTCCTCCGCACTCTCGACCATATGCACCGTGTAGCCGTCGAAGTTTATCATCAGCCCGAACAGCTTTATTTCGTTCGTCGTGCACTCCTGCAGCTCCTTGATCAGCTTGAGAAACCGATCGCGCAGCGTCATCCCGGTCACCTTCGGGTGCCGGCCGACGTACACGATGCGCTGGAAGTAGCGCTTCCGCCCGGCACACAGCATATTGTCCTTCACGTGGTCCGCCAGGGTGCGCCGGTTCTGGAACGAGGGCAATGCCGCCTCTTCCGACCTTTGCATAAAGTATGGCAGCGGTTTCTTCTTCTTGTCGGGCGTGCGAGTTGCGGACGAGGTAGACATGATGGCGACTCCTGTTTTTTTATTCTTCTTTTCACGTTTGGAGTGCACGACAACACTGCGTGCTTGAGTGGAGCAAACTAAACACGCGTTTACTGCGGATTGTATCGAAGCACTCACGGATGGACGATTTGACAGGAACAGCTCACTATGACAACGTGCCTTTTTTCCGTTGCGTTCGTTACCATGGCAAAGCGATGTGTAGAAAATGGCGCCGGCGCAAAATCGTTGCGAACCAATCGTGATGCATGCATACATTCTGCAGGGGACACTAACCACCGTTCCCGATGGGCTTTGGTTGACGTAACAACAAAACCATTCCCGTCGGAAGGTCTCAATTAAAGCAGAAATTATCCACACCGCTGTTGTTGCGAACAGCTCTGGCCAACTATGACAAGCGACCCATGGCAAATGGATGGTACTCCACACCATTCCGTGGGTCAGAAGAGGAGAAGAGGGGAAGCAGGTCACACGGCCTCCCCGAGGGGGAGAGAGGAGGGGAGGGGGGGGGGGGGGGTAAGTCATGCTTCATCCAAATGAACTTTTTAAATCCATCTGACGCGTGTCAGCGTACTCAACGGACACGAGAACGGGTAAAATGGCATTACATGAGTAGTTGTACGCAGAAAACCGCCACCGCCAGGTGTCAGCACGTGGCTTTTCTCTGTTTGTGTGTGTGTTTTTTTTTGGCGCGTGCGAATGCGAACAAATTACTCCGCACGTTGTGCGTCTATTGTTTTATGTTTTCGCGTTGATTTCTTCGTCTTTCTCATCGCTCGTGCTGCTTAGTATGTGACGCATTTGGGGTGTGTGTTTTTGATTTCTTTTCTTCTTTGAAACGATTGGCATTTCTTTCGCCCCAACCTTCAGAAAGTGTGTGTGTGTGTGCGAGTGAAATAATTCGATTAACATCATCCATCTGATCAGCCATTGCTGAGAGTGTTTTCTCACTTTTAATTGAACAACCAGATTGTTTGCACTTAATCTGTTTCACCTTCCATTTGCATTAGTCCCGCGGGTGGCGACTGTTTGGCGAGGAACTTGGTTTTAAGTATTCGGGCGAGGACAAGATTGCATCGAGTAAGCAACACAAGTGTGGAACAATGGGTTATTTGAGGTGGTTGTGAGATTAAGCGGTGAAGAGTTATTAAAGAGAAATGTTGCACTTGATGAGAGGAGATATTTTTAAAAGGTATATTTTTTTTTTTAAATACAATAATATCGCAAATATTTGGTATAACTTGGCAATAATTTCAGCAAATAAATTTGCATGTTGAAATGGTAATATTTTTTAAATAGAAATTACCACCTTCGTGGACGTTCGTATACATATGAGGAAAGGGTAATTTATGATTAATTTAATAAACAAATTTTCAAAAAAATAATTCTTTCATCTTGGTTACTTAGTGATACATCCAGCATTGTTTCAGCCTCTTTTGATGATATGCTACCTTGGTTAAATTTTATTGAATTCAAACATGACGTCTAGTTTTGCCTTGAACTCGTCCGATCAGTTGATTAGTCATCCTTTTAAAGATTTGTTAAAAAGGTAGACGGACACATCGGAGTGATGTAGTTTTACATGATGTGGCTCTTTGTGTTTACTCGATAAAGTCAATCTGTTACCTATTATGTATTCTCGTAGCTAGAGAAAGACCAAAATGTCTTGTTCTTGCCAACAGAAGCCTAATAAATTCTTCAATTGCAACAAAAGCTACAGATGAAGATCTAGTGCAAAGTGGCCTCTTAGGTCTTCCGGGGGAGGTTGAAGCAATCGTCCAACCAGGGAAGAAATTTCTGGACAAGATGGATGGCAGAATTGCCAATAAAGGTCAGTGAGTAACAGGCAATCACCCAGAAGGAGCAACTGAAAATTCTAGTATAAAAATTCTGGTAGAGGATATTGTTTTACCAAGGATCGCCGATCCTCCCAATGGCACTCAGATGCTTCGTACAGAACTTGTTCCTGAGGAAAACTCATAAACAAAGGATGAAATCCAAAAATTTAGTGGACAAACCAAAGCCACTAATAGTCACCCAGCTCACAAAAATGGGGAACCACCAAAACGTCGAAGAACACCAGTTATGGATAAGCTGCAAATAATTTCTTACACTGCGAAAAATAAAAGTGCAAAGCGACACACTCCAATCCATGCATCCATGGTAACTACTAATTGATCGATTTGCGATCATCTAGTGAAGTGCTGAAATGGCATATCTACACATCAATAATTGCATTTTTTTTACCGTTTCAATCAATCAATTCGTCAGCAGGATCGCGCAGCGTTGTTGAGATTGCACCCCGGTCGAGACATGATGAAGCGATACAGGCGTGATGCGTGATCTTCGCATGCAGCTTACGTCTGCATGCACCAACATTCCAACACTGCACAACAGCCTACTATGGTGCGGGCAAATGTATGCAAAACACCAAGTGCGCCCCAAAACCGCCAAACGGTTATGGCTCATACATATGCAAGAACCTTCCCGGGGCCGATTAGCGTTAGGTAAGGGAGCTTTTGGGGTTCCGGAACACCCCGTGCGTGTGGCGTACGCGATGGGTGTGTGAGGAACCCTGTTTTTTGTTTTAGCTCGATTCTCGCCCACTTCGGTGCTTCCGAAGCGAACGGCGGATGGATGGCGCCCTAGCAATTAACCACCGAAAAGGGTGTAGGCACATTCGCGATTCGCGTGCCGTCGCAGGGAAACGGCATTATTAGGCACGGGGGTGTGCATAAACGGTTACATGAGTATATTATGTATTCGGGCGTTTGCGAAGTCCACCCGAAGAAGCCAGTTTGGTTGAAGTTGATTAGCTTTATGCTTTTGTTTTTCGGGTGTTTGCACTATTTTTTTTTTTGTGTGTTAAGAGCTGCAGTTTTCTAGTGCATGTGCAACGCGCTCCAACACAACCAGATCCAGGCATGCGATGCAATTTTTCCTTCCTCGTTGCTCGCACTGCACTGTAAAGTGTTTGACTTTTTCCATCATCATTTTGTGTTTTTTTTTCTTCGTTTAATAATGTTTTTGTTTTCACTTTTCCACCGCGTGTGCGGCTGTCACATAAAGTGAGCAGTCATGCGGCCAAAGTCACAATGATCATTCGCAATGGCGGCCGATCAGATAAGCGCGCCCGTAGTCATGCTTCTTGTCCATTTGAATATACTCGCAGGCTTTGGCGATACGGTGGCGAAACGCTTCACACACCCGTGTGGGAAGCAGCGATAACGATCGGCACCAGTTCCAAGCGTGAGGAACCGGAATAGTCACCGTGTTTAGCTTGCTCGCAGCTGCTGTTGGCATTCAAAAGATCCCGGAAAGCGAAGCACGGAAAGCAATGGAAATGGAGACGCGCCTGTAGTGCTGCGTACCGTATCCGATCGGTGCAAGTGCAAGTCGCAAGATGCAACAACTACTGTGTGCGGTAAGCAAACATCCGAACAGGCAGGCAAGCAGGTTGGCGACGCACACGTTGCGATGAGCATTTAGCATTTGGTCAGGAACCATTTTCTGGCCAGTTTGGCCGCCAGTTGACAGTGAAAGTTTTGCGCGGCAGAGCGATTTATGCGCAACGTGATCCGTAAAAAAATAAATAAATATCATGTCTATATGGGCAAAAGCTAGCTGCAGCCTGAACCTGAACCTTGGGTGCGCGAGGATGGGAAGCAATCCCTTCTCCCTCTTACACCTCCCTTTTTCACCCCCCTCCCCTCCCCTTTTCGTGGTAATCAGATGTAGAACCGGATTTTTCGACGTAAGCGCTCCATCCGGATGTGTTCGGAGGAGAATATGGACAGGCCCGGTTATGGGTCCTTTCTCCCATATCAGCACCTTTTGAATGTCAAACTCGTAGTGTCGGTGTTGATAACTCGCACACACCAGCTGGGGGTTAATTTTTCTATTTCCCCCAACGCATGCAAAAATCTCACCCGAAACAATATGAATAAATCGACAGGAAATCAGCAGCCAGAGACAGCGATCAATCGTATCTACGACCCCAAAAAACCGGCGCATCATAATGCTTCCACGATCATAGGCCAACATCAAACCTCCATTCACAGTTATCAGCCGGTGTCGGTAGCTTCGGGTTTGTTTGTTTGTTTGTTTCTGTTTCTGCTTCACATTCATCGCCGCACATTACAGCATCCAGCGATGCTTGCCCGGGCATCCGAATCCGGTACGACCGACGGAAGACCGACGGTGATGATCCGGTTTTATTTTGTATTTGCTGGCCAAAAAAAAAGAAAGAAAAACCCAGCCTGGGTATGATGGTGATCGGGTGGCATTTACTTCCGAATAGGCCGTTTGCTTCCTATTTTCC
>STHB01010568.1:0-14068 GCA_018908115.1 Anopheles rivulorum | reverse complement strand
TGACTGATTGAAAAGCTTTTATGTTACGCGCCTTTCTGCCGGTTCCGGGAACGGGCGAACAGTTCTTTGATGTGCAACATGACAGTAATGAAAAATTGTTTGCCACGATGTAACGTAAATGTTTTTTGTTTGGAGAAGAAACTTTAAAAAATATACTGCAATTATTTCTTCGTCGGGTGCATTCATTGTTGGATGATTCTTCAGTGTGTTGCTTTTGGTTTTTGCTTTCGACGGGCAACTTATGAAAATAAAACCTTCTTTTTTTCATCCATACTGTTCAAAATGTTGATTAATTAATTTTTGCATTCTCTGTTCAATTGCGGAAGGACATGCAAGCTTAATAAATTTAATGGTCACCGCTTTCATTCGTTTTTACTCCCGGAAATTTGAAAAATTGCATTTAACGCATTTTATTTCATTAGTTTAACAAGCGTATGTGAATATGTATAATTATGCACCGCAGATGACGAGACCTATTTGTGGAGTTGAAGTTGTGAGTTGTTGAGTTGAGTTGTTAATAATGTTGCATTGGAGTTATGATTTTAGTTTCCAGTTTTAGCAAACAGCTCACTCAATGTGCTGATGAAATTTCTAGTCCCAGATTGCAAAACAACCAGATTAAAACCCAGATCACAACTGGGATAAATTATGTTTTATTTGAAAAAGTGACGATTCAATGAATAAATAAATAAACAAACAAACAAATTAAATAAATAAACAATTATACAACGAATAACATTAGGAATTGCTCAGATGCTTTCTTTGATACTCTAACATAAAACGATTCCGTCAAAAGTTGCTCTTATTTTATTTTCTTTGAGAAACATTACTTACAAGTTTATTGTCCACATATATTGGTACATTAGACCTTCCTGTGCGCAACATAAACTTTTCAATTTCATGACGAGGGTTCGCAAAACATGGAAAGCTATTAACGGCATGTGATTTGCCAGACACGTGCCGATTGTTGTTCAAGACTTTATATTCACTCGAGAATCGTTGTTCAGTTTTTCAGCAAATATGTCTTGTAAAAGTGATCTATATACGACTGCTTAAAGAGAGTTATATCTTGTGATTGATCATATCTAAATGTAAATAAACTCGTTTTGAAATGAGAAAATGAAAAAAAAATCAAATACACTAAATATCTTTAATCCATTTCTATTTAATAACAATAAACCTATTATACACTAAATTGTAATTTATTTATTTAATATTCAACATGCCAAATAATATAAAAAGTACACTGTTTTGCTTCTTGCTCTTGCACACTATACTCCAAAATCGTAAATTCGTATCAAGATACAGTGCTTAGCACTCTTGCTCCAATGACCCAATTCATTAAAACCCAGCCTCTGAATTTGCCTAAATTATACACCCAGCATAAAAATGCAAATTTGCAATTCCGGGATCAATATGCAAGCGAAACGGACAAAATCCCTAAAAATTGCAAACCCATTCCGCCTCCCGTAGAAAGGAGAGAAAAAAAATTGTTGCCCAAATTCATGGCGCATGGCGAATGCTCCAAACTGCTGCTGGACCGGTAACCATTAGCAAAGGAGTCTGTGACTTATCTCTGCATCTTGGCAAACATGCGGCAAATGGCTTTGCTACGTCCACCTCAAATTATATGTTTGACTTTGTGAGTGTGTGCCTCTGTGTGTGTGTGTGTTGAACTGCCACGGTAGAAAATGAACGCTAATCGTATTTTACTGCATTTCGCATCTCCCGTGCTCCGAACACAACAACTATCCGGGTGTACACAAAACGCCTGCCAACCAACCTGCTGGACGGATCAAGTGCGTTTGCGACAGGAAGAAAGTAACAGTGGGCTGGTGGGCAGCGGGAAAAACGGAATCCAATTTCAGCTTCAGCAAAGATAAGGATTGCCCATTGCCGGATGTATACCCACGGTTTGCCACCGTAAAGCAGGCAAACGAAAGGAGCCGGCACTGGGTTAAACTCTGCTACTGGGTTGGCCGTCCGGTATTATTTTCCAATTTGCGTTAATCGTGCTCAGGTTAGGTAGTTGCGCATCGCAGCCTAGCGCGCGTGGCGTTACACACAGTTTTGCATGCAAACCGGCCCGCTCCCAAAGTGGCACCGGCCCTGTACACCCGGTTGTCGCAAAAGTCGATAATTGTGCCTTCGCGCAATTCAATAAAGTAATTAATCCGTCCTGGCAGGTGCGTCCGGCAATAGGCTATCTTGAATGTTTAGCTATTTCCGGTACTGGCGCTAAGGTCGAGTTGATTAGAAAGTTTTGGGCACTGGGCCGTTGCGACTGGTGCCGATAAGACGCTGACGCTTGCCGTGGGATATAGGCAACATAATATCAAATTAGACAAAATGTGTCTTTGAGACACATTAGAAAGAGCAGAGGGGGTGGGGGGGATGGAAAGAGGAAGGGAGATGGGGAGGGATGAGATGGGTGGCTAATGAAATTTATTACCCCTTTTCAGCGCGACAGTACACGTGGCACGTGGCAGCGTCTAAGCTTTAAGCATTTTAATATGGGTTTTGGAAGTACACGCGGCGAGAGCGAAATAAATTTCAAAAAAAAAAAACCCAAAAAGAGCCTTTTCCAAAGTTTGCCCATCCATTAAAGGGAGCTAAATTAGTGGAAGAGCCAGAAGACCATAAAAAAAAGAAGAAAATCTATTGGATACCATTTTTGAGTGAGTTTTCACCGTCGTCTTTTTTGTTTTTTGCTTCTCGTCACATCCTTCTCGAATCTCGATCGTAACCATTACCCAAACAACGAGTGAAAACCATGAAAGGGCACTTTCCTTCATCAGGTAGCTGGTAATGGGTGAGTGCTGCTGACGTAGCAAATATGGCAAATGTTTTTGTCTCGCTCTCTCAGCTACACTTCAAACTGTGCAGGGTGAGAGAGCATGATCACTTCATGCGAGGTAAATTTTAGTCTCCTGATGGGTTTTTTCTCTGGTTGCATTTTCTTGTTCCTAATGGAACTCGATGGATTTTGATGAAAGTAGCCAAAATGGTGGTGCATTAATGTACGAAAGTCCGTACGCACCCCTTTTTACCCACATGCACGTACTCCCGTGCACTCCCATGCCGGTTAATGGATGTGGACCGGATGTGGGCTTACGGGCTCCCTTTAATCAACCTTGTAAGCTGCAGAGGAAGCTTTCGGTGCTTTCCATCCACACGCTCGTCCAAACGTTCGAATTTCCAGTTTTTGGGAAAACTCTCCTGCACGAGCATCGATTGGTTGTCCTCCTTTCGTTCATCACCCCGTTGTTTGGCCACCGCCACCGGCACGGTTTGGCCAATTTCGTGCCACCTAAGCCGGAACGAATGTTCGTTTTAATTAAAACTTGTTGCTAGCTCGTTTACCCGCTGCCATTGGTAGTTTCCCATGCTGGGTGCCGCACTTGATGCTGCCCTGTGGCCGGCAGAACGACAGAGAGGGTGGGTTTTAATCAACCACCCCGAAACAGAATGACTGTGTACCCAGCTGGGGGTCGTTGGGAGATTTGCACGAGTGGGACGGCGCACGGTAAGGTAGAAATAATAATCGCACCTCAATATGGCATACCGGCAGGTTAAATTGGGTTCGCTTTAAGGATGGTTCCTTACACAATCAAAGCACGTGGTTCAAAGTTTTTAAATACCATTGGCTGTAAAATCATTAGAATACAGATTTTTTTTTGTCCATTCGGTTATTCATTCCCAAAATTCTCATCCTCAACACCCATTGTAGTGGTATTGAAAATTACTTCCCTCGAATTAATCATCTCCAATGGCAACGGACTCGCAGCGGAATAAATGATGAGCGGTGAAAGAAAAGAAGGAAGAAACCGAACCGGGCAGTACACACAAAAATGGCAAGTCACACCTCGGCAAAAACCCCCCACTCCGGGGGATAAAAGTGTAAAAATATTGGCAGTATTTCAAAATTGTTTCAGCTACCGGCTACTGAAAAAACCCCTTTCGGTGAAGGTTCCGGAAAATTCATTATGCCAACT
This sequence comes from Anopheles rivulorum, assembly GCA_018908115.1. Classification (NCBI taxonomy): domain Eukaryota; kingdom Metazoa; phylum Arthropoda; class Insecta; order Diptera; family Culicidae; genus Anopheles; species Anopheles rivulorum. Next base: position 10,073 of record STHB01010568.1, on the reverse strand, counting down.
TCCACCACTGGAAAGATGCCCCCAAAATGGGTGTGCGAGCGGGATAAAGCGGATTTTCTGTTCCGGAATGTTAATAATTTCTTGTTAATGCCATCCCATTAAGCCGCTCGTTAGGGGCTGGGGCTGGCGTATCGATGAAAAGTTTTACCAGCCTTTCGCCATGTGCCGTGAACCCCGGCCTGTTCGCGTGCCTGTATGGTAGACCGTAGTCTTCAATGTATTGCGTTCGGTTGGTTGGTTGGTTATTCTCCTTCTTCGCTTCTATTAAAATCACATCGGTTTGGCCAGTGTTGGGAGTTGAAATTCCAATGCTGGCAGGGATCAGTTGGATGATCCGGTGGATGAAAGGAGGCTAATGGAAGGAGGAGGAGGTGAAGTGAACCAACGAGTTCTTAACATGGTCATCATCGTGCAATCTGTGAGTGTGTATGAGCACCATGATGGTGGAAAACTTCCAGCATTCCAGCACATTGCATACTGCACACCCGGAAGGGCAAAATGATGGAGTTGGTGAGCGAGTTTTCCACCTTCTGCACTGCAAAAACTACAAACCCTTTTGGAATGTGGGCAACTCACAGAAAAAAAAAGAGAAGAAAAGAGAGCTCGTTCGCACTAGATTTTCGCCGGCGCTATATTCTAATGCAATTTACAGTTCATTCCTCCGGCACGACAACCGTTTCTCCCGGGGCGATGCAATCCGCGCATCCTTCTTGAAACTTTTCGCCGATCGCCTTCCGGGTCCGTGCGTTTAATTTTACGTGTTACCTTTTTTATGCTTTTTGTTAAAAAAAAAAATGTATATATATATAGAAATTCACCCACAACTGCACACACCCACCCGGAAGCGTACGGGCGCATCCCTCCCTGCCTATTCGTTCGCTGCAAAAGGAAAGTGCATTTCAGTTGGTTGCAAGTTTTCACTCTTTTCGCGCTGCCTTCCAGCAAAAAGCGAGGGGAAAAAAGAACGTTGTGCTTGATGCAGCGAAAATTCGTAAACCCGGACTGTCCGGTCCGGTGGGGGGTTGGGAGGTTGTGGGTGAGTTGTGTGCGCGTAAAATGTATGCAATGTGCGACTGGTGCGTTTCTTCCTTTTGCATCGCCCGCCTGGTCTGGTCGTCTTTTGTTCTTGCTCAACTAAGTGTTCCCACCCGGAGGCCATCCACGCGAAAGCGGCATGAATGCAGTTTTATTGTACTGCGCTTTGGCGAAACGAATGTTTCCCGAACGCGGAAAGTGGGTTTATCCCGACTGCCAGTGCTTTCAGACCCTTTTTTATGTTCAAGCTAAGCAGTTCCACCCGTTCCGTAGTTCCGTAGTTTTCTTTCACGTTGTAATGACATTGTGGTAGTGTGTTTGTGTGTGTGTGTTTGTGAGGAAGAGATTTGTTTTTTTTTTGGTTTAGTCTACTTCCGGCCAACTCGGAACAACCCTTTTCCATGCGGTAGTAAAGTAAGTTTCTTAATCGTACAGTTTTGCTGTGAGCTGAAGTTGACCGGTCCCGGCAGTATGGCCAGCCCATACACACGAAAACCGGTACAATCAGCGCCGTCGCTCGCGGAACCACGGTGTAAAGTTGTCATTTAAGTTACTAACGCTCGGGTGCAGGTTGGGTCGGATGGGTTGGCTGCTCACGAATGGGGTGGATGCTTAAGTCGCAATTGCACCACTCGCATTCGGCCCGCTAGTGGTCGGGCATACAGTGGAATCTATCCATTTTACTTATGTATTACTCTGGGGCTTTTAAAAACTTGCTCAATTCATTGTAATGTTTTTGCAATCTTGCGTGTACGGTCGATGTAATAAAATTCTCATTTGAAGCAAGATGGTAGCCAGAACATTTTACTTTCTTGTTTTTTGTTCGGGAAAGTAAGTTTTTTTTTGCACAAAAAACTTAAGTTTACTATCTTTTGCCATTTAAATTACACTTTACGTAATACCGGTTTTTAAATGAACACACAGCTGTGTGTAAGTTTTGATTCGTTACAAGCTCGTGGTAATAAAAAATGCACTTTAAAATACTTAAAATCTTTCATTACAATTCTTTACTACTTTTCTTCAACAGTTTTGTTGAATGTTTCATTACTACAAGTATGTGGGCTGCTTTTTGCTGCATATGTTGAATGCTTTATTTTGTTAGTTCATTTGTTTTTCGTTTTTTTCCTTATTCAAATAAATATAGCTTATTTATCGGATTATTTTATTGAATAATAGTAAATATTTTAACTTGATGGAATTTTTCATGAATAGACGGGCTTTTGTTATACAGTTTGAATAGTCTATAGAGTTTTTTTAAATGTAACAGTCGATCAGGAGCGATCTCTCCTTTATGTGAACCAGATCCATTAGATCGAAAACCTGAATTGTTCTTTAGAATTATACCTTTGAGCAGGATTTCCTAATTTGTTTGCATTTATTTTGAAATTGAGTCTTAAATCTGTCTTAATTTTTTAAAATATTTTCGACTATTATTATTGATAATTGTCAAAAAATTGTTGTATTTAATTCTGTTAGAATAAAAGAATCATATTTTTTTCGTAGAATCCCTTAACTATTGCGAAATGAGGCAAACAGAAGCAGAAAACTGAGTAATCAATTTGTAGTAGAAGAAATGATCATCAATTTGCAATAATTTTTCTCTTTTATCGTTACTTTGTACCTTGTTCAATCAAACACATCAGTAAATTTGTTGAAATAATTACGCAACATTGAGGAATAAACACACAAAAAAGCAATGTTGAGCTTCTCGCGCAAACACCAATGACGTCATGATCTTACCAATAGAAAAAAAGATCCGCCACAAAGTACGCCATAATGCAAGCTGAGTAGTAAATCGCTAAATACGTTCCTGTCATACTGTGTTATTAGCGTTTCGGGCCAACTTTTGACGGATCAGCAATCGTTTTCGCTCGTATCGAATCAATTCAAACTTTTTTCCCTCTCTTTCTCTCCCCTTCTCCCTCTCTCTCTCTCTCTGCATGCCAAGTTTTATTCCCGTTTCCCTAATTCCTGCTAATGCGCCTGACTGCTTGCCGTTAACCAGAACTTCCACGTGTCGGTAGCCAGGGCAGGGAAATGCTTTCATAATTTACCTAATCGACTCCCGGCCCCCGTGCGACCCTGTGACGACTCAATTAGCCACGTGGGCTGACAGGCGATTGGTACGGGTTGTGCTTCCGGGAAATCGACCACCAAATGGGAATTCGATTCTCTTGCTCACTCGCCGCCAGTGGTGAGATTGATTCATCCTGCCCGTACCCGCCACAAAGAAAAATAAACCATTCTGCTGTGGTGATGGTGATTTTGCGTTCCGTTGGGACTAAGCAGTGTTTGTGTAACTCTCTGTCTCCTGCTTCCCTAACCTTGCTCACTTTCCCATACCATTTCTGGGTTCGTTCCTGATGGTTGAGCGCTGTAGATTCACACCTTTACCACTGGTGACGGGAAAAGTTATGCTCGGCAACTTGTTTTCCGGGTCTGGGCACCGTGGATGGACAGGAAACTGGAGCACAATACATTCCCACATTTTGCCATTCCATCACGTACGCACGCACTAACCATTCCTCACGAGTTAAATAACAAAAACAAAAACGAGAAAAACCCGTTCTGGAGAGTAACAAAAACAGAAAAGATTCTAACAAATGTAGCGATCGTATGCGAACGATGAGATAAATAAGCGGCCACAACGGGTGCGATCGGAGATCCAAGGGGGTGCTATGGGTGGGTAAATTAATTTCATCCATTCAACCCAGCAGCGTGGCTTGGAAAAGCGTTGGCACGGGTTCGACTTGTTTTTCTTGCCCGTGTGTGTGGTGTGGTGCGGTCGCTTATCTTTCGGTGTGCTTTAGATGAGCCAACACGAATCACTTCGTGCTTCGGGTGTTTGGTTTATTCGGTTCGGTTCGGTAACGCGGGACGCAGGATTAGTTTGTCGAGGAGTTACGGTGGTATATAGAGGCAGCTAGATAGATTTGTCAAGGGAAATGCGAGTTGTTTGGCTGTTGGCAAGCGCCCGCTCGGAAGATGTGCTTTTAAATTAAGCACTAATGTTCTACCGATGGTTTGTGTAGGAAAAAGCTTGGTTCCGGGGAAAGCAGGAATATGGATTATCGTTAATTTGTTCATGCCGTGTGTTGTTTGTTTGTTTTCTTCCCCCGTCCCGGAACTCATTTATTCCAAAACTGTAGCGATGAATGGTTTTGTACGTACTTTGCACAAATAAACATGACCACAACAACATACAGTTTGATTTGTTTCGGTAAGTTTTGGGTAAGGTTAGGTAGTAAATTTTATGAAGCTCAAATTTTATAAATATCATGAGACAACCTTTTGCTAGTAGCAAATAGCAATTTTCAGTCATTTGTGAATAGTTTTTTATTCACTCCATAAACCGTTCCGAATAATCATATGAGCTTTAATTGTATTTTAAGCATCGAATTTCAAATGTTGACGAATGATTTGTTGTTAATTTTTGTTCGGCATTAAAGTTCTAAATAGTTTATCAATCGATGAATACATAATTTCATATTAAGCATATCTTTTTGTTACAAAATATCCAAGACTATAATAGTTTTAGTAAAAAAGGGCTTTCTGTATCATTTTACTTGTATATCTGATAAATTTATGTACATCGAACAAACAAATCAAATGTAATTTGCAGATTGAGCCTTTCTAAATAAATAAACAATGTTCCAGTGATGTAACATTCACCGAAACGTAGAAAATCAATTACATGCCATGCATACACATCCGGTCTTTAACACACACTTTGAAGCTTTTTCCTTAGTTTCCTGCTCAGTTTTAACGGTTCAACGTACGAAAATGTCAATCTCTGCACTCCTGGGCACTCACGGCAGAGGACAGCATGTTTTACCGATAACATCTCCCCCAAAAACTACTCCCTACATAACACCCCTACAATGATGTACATGAATCGGGAGTGTACATCAGGCAAAGTGCCACCCCATGCCGTACGCATCCATCCCTTGGATCGTACCACACAGGTACAAAAACTACAACATGAAGTGGAAGTAGCAAAACAGCAACACCAACCAACACCACCACCAGGAGCTTGAAAAACTTTCTCTATCGGTGACGCATCAGGGGGATGACGGGGAGTTAGTAAAATGGTGAGGCGTGTGGGTGCTTTTGGGTGGCAAACTTTCGGGCATAATTAAGTCTCTGAATAGTAATTAGGCGATAAGGTGTTGGCCTAATAAATTTCAACAACTTTGTCCATTCATCACACGCGGCCGGTATGGTCGGCCGTGGAAGACCGCGGTACGGTCAGAATAGACAGTCGGTGAGAACTTCCAACGACGCAAACACGCAAACAATGGCAACAAGATGTCGTCCTTGGAAAGCAACCAAATCCGGCCAAAGAAGGTCAGCTACAGGGAAAACAATGGGGCCGCGCGTGTAAGTGAAATGAAGTTGTCCTGTCCTCGGAGCCGAACCGCCGTGAGTGGCAGTAGATTTGGTCGATTAGATTAAGTTGGTGGCAGGAGTTGGTGCTGTTTTGGTTGGCTGTTTTTTTTTTTTGTTTCTTCTTCAGTTTGTTATGCGCGTTGCCTTCGTGGGATGGCGCTTAAGTGAACGAAGCGAATCTTAAAAGCTAAAAGGGAAGTTTCATTCGATCTGTGTTGTTCCATCAATCCATCAATGCTCACGAACGCTGGCTGGCTGGAAACATGTGCAACATGAAGCTTACCTTTGGACACGAACACGTATATGCTGGCCGGTTCCGTGTTGCTGGCCGAGCAGGTGTAGTTGCCCGAGTCGTTGATTTGCGGCTCCCGGATGATGAGGCGGCTCTGCGTTCGTGGCCCGGGCGTCGTTTCGATGGTGATGTCTCGCCTCGAGTCGTCGTAGTTGATCATCCGATCGTTACGCTGCCAGTACACGTACTGGGGCGGCTGTGGGCTCTGCGAATGGTTACGAAAAACCGGAAAGGGACATCCGTCTAAATTAGTATACGAGGCACGGTTGGATATGGGTTTGCTTGGAATATCTTAAAAAAAAAACGGAGGCACCCAGAGATAAAGATTTCTCCATCATCAATCTCGGCCCGAAAGAAAGTTCCCTAACGAATCGTTTTCGCAAATTGATAAACCTTTCCGGTAATTTTCTTCGCTATAAACGTGGTGTGAAAGATGGGGAAAAGTATCGTTTTCTGGATCTTTCATAAAAATCATTCCAAATGTTGTAAATTGATTTTTGTATCGCTACGTGGGAAATTACTTTTAGCACCCCAAACCACTGTTTTTCAATTTTTAAAATTAATAACCATTACGCTCGCTGTAATAATAAAGCATTAGAAATAATGCGCCACACATTACGCACCACGATCATGCACGTTCTTTCGAAGTAGACATGGATTCCAGCAGACCAGCGAAACATACTCCGTGACACGACACAATCATTGCCTCATTATGCGTCAAAACCACCGGCATGAACGAACTTTCATTTTATTCTCTCCTGCCTTTTGGGTCGTCACACGCAAGACAATAGAGAACATGCTGATCCCCGTGCACTGAAAGTACTGCACAGGAAATCGTACCCAACCCGATCGTACGTACGTAAGCGAAAGAATACGAACGCAAGGGCCAAAAAAGCAAACCATGCTTAATTTCCTGCCCCGATTCTACTGCTGCTGCTGCTGCTGGTGGGATACATGAATGGGAAATCAATTTCCTCTTCGCTTTTCTTTTTGTTTTTGTTCTCACGTAGTCTTCAACCCGGCCGCGAACGAATAGAAACAGAAATTGACACAAAATGGCACAAAATAATGGAGCGACCACATCAAGCACCGGTCGGGGGCAACGCGTTTAACTCTTTCAATTGGGAAGCTTTCGAGCATTGGAATCGTACTCGGGCGGGAGTTTTTTTTTTTTTTGTTTGGTGGGGTAAAACGGCAAAGTGACTCCGGGCACCAACGCCGTGACGCCGGGTGCCGTTCATTTGCCTGCCTGCGATGGTGTATGGGAGGAGCAAAGGAAAAAGCAAAAAGGTGATCCCTGGAGGACCTAAAAGCTTCAAATAAATGGCGATAGAATTGGGAAACCCCCGTTCGGGTGGGGTGTTCTAAACCCGAACGAGCCAGCGTAGCTTCCGTTTCGGTGATTCACTTCCGCATACGGTGGCATTTGCTCGATCGATTCATCGGGGCTGTTCGGGTGGGATGGGAGATGCCTTAGTTAGGTTGATTGTTTCAATTTTTGCCAGGAACTGAAGGATAAACTAAAGCACACACACACATACACCCGTAGAAGAGCGAGAAAAAAAGAAGAACACGAATCTCACCCCCGTGGCAAGTGTACGAATGGATGGGCGAAAATTTCGAAAAACCAAACCCATTTCCATAACGACCAGCGAACATTAAGCGTAATTGGAATTTGGCAAGCGTTGCTGATTTTTTTTGTTTCGCCCGTCCGGCTTGGTCCCTCTTTTCCGTTGCGTCCCACCGTGTGCCGGATCCTACGGATTTCGTCAGAGCCGGAAGCGGCATTCTCTGGTGCGCCATTTTGTTGTTATTTCAATCGGCGACAAGCAGTTTTCAAACGGCTATTGGAAACAATGGCGGTTGGTTAGATGTGCTTTGTTTGTTCGGTTAGCTTTTCTCTGCACCGGCATGAATCGCTGTATGTGCATTCGGTTTGTCGCATTTTGTGTGCTGTTTCTTTTAAAATTCTTCCCAATCGCCTTATCCACTGCCCAACCCCTTGCAACCATCTACCGGCAAAAGGGATATGCTTGGAATGGGAAGCAACGGATGGTTGCTAGCTAACATTGTTCCTCGATTTACAACGTAATTGCTAGTTAAGAAACCGTTCCGCGTGTATGTTCCAATCGTGCTACTGGCAGGGGCTGCACGCCAGTCGGCTACTCGGAGCGTCGTGTGGAATTGATTAGATTGTGCCAGAAAGTTTGAATTTGACACTTTGACGGTTTGGGTTGGATGTGGGAAGTAGTAAAAACGGGTTGGGTACCCACCCGGCTGTGTGCACCGGCACTTTAAATGGTGCTTCTGGGTCGGGTAAAAACCTCACGTTACACGAAACGTAAAGGATCGAAAATTTCAATTTTGTGGCTTAATTGTTCCACCCGTCACAACAGCTAGCACTAGCTTTCCTCAATGTGAGCAGCATACTGTTACTGTTCTTTGCCGGAATGAAATTACTCTAGTGTTGTTTGCCGGTTGTGCTATCAAAAGCATTCCGGCTGGGCGTTTGCCGTTGATGGGGTTTTGAGCGAAACCCAAAACTCACTTAGTACTAACGACAATGGTTTTCTTTCTAAATTGAATGAACATTTTTCTTTTGATGTAGTGTCACACAATTGCGGGTGTGGCGAGGCGGTATCAGTTAGAGCTTCCACTAAACTAGTTGTGGTTTATGCTGGGTTTTATGTTCAATGGATGTGGTTTATCTACATTTCTTTGAAATAGGTAATTATATACATTTTGCACTGCATTATTATGAAAAATTGTAATTTATTGTTGGTTCTTCTAGTGAATAAAAATCCCATTTTATGTAATGAAAGCGCATGCTGTGCGTAAATTCTTCTAATTTATACCAATTTCACAACAATTCTGCCCCTCTATTCCATTGATGTATCCTACACCATTTCTTTGAAATTTGAGGTTCAATTTTATGTATAGGTATTTGTAAAAAATTAAAAATAAGTTGCCTTTTATTTTTATATTTTTTAATTTATGAATATGAAATTCGTAAATTGGGAAGTTATTTGTTTGACTCCAATAGAATATATGTTTTGTGCTTTACTTTCTTTTCATCACATTTTTATAAAGATTTTGGTCATTTTAACATGTCATTGAAAACATTCGCTGAAGAAGCAATATTTTATCAAAAAGTTTAATTTAAATGTGAAAACGTTATCAACACCACCAATAATTCTGGATGTACATTTAGTCAAATATTCAATCGAACTGAATTAGCACCAGTTAGCCCTTAACTAAAGTGGCAAACAAAATGCATAGAAAAATATGAAAGAATTTGTAGAATTGTATTTTTAATTTTGCTTGAATTTCCTCTAACTATAATAAGTTTAAATTTGAACACATTTGAAATTATACAAACGTATAATTTGAAGATTGAGTTCCTTGTCCGTAAGGTTGAATGACCAACAGATTAAAATTTCGTTTTAAATAGTGAAGAGGAAGCTTTCATTTTATAACGGTTTTTTTTGTATTAAAATAGATGTTATTTTACGTAAAAAATACAAAACAAATGGTACTAATAATAAAATAAATTACATTAAATGTGTAATTAAAAAAAAATTAAAAAAAAATAAATAAATACATTAAATGTGTGATCTTGCCCCAACAATGCTTCTTTTCGATCATTAAACAAATACAAACAAACGGAAAGGCAACTTAAAAGTTAAAAAAGTTCTTTGACCATTGAAGGAAATGGGTAAAAAAATCATGGAAAGATGAAAGAATGAAGGAAAGCAAATGGCAAAGAGATCGCTAATGGAAAAATTTGTTTGAACCGAAAAAAAGTAAACTGCTCCAAACCATTACGAAAGCGTTGCGTTCCACCGTTCGTTTGAACTTCATATGAATTGTTGGATTAATTTTTTTCCAACCACAGTTTTGTTTCCTCGCCACCATTTCCATCGGTTGTTTGTTTTATCTTCCCTTCCCACGGTTGTGCATTTCAATATTGCTGATGTAAAAATGCAAAAACCTACTTCTCTTTCACTCATTTCCCCTTCATTACGGCATTCAAAAGGGCTGTGGTGCACTGTGTGATGGTTTGTTTCTGTAGAAGTAAGTTTTTCTTTACCACAAGCAAAAAAGAAGAAAAAAGCACGTGCAAACAAGCGTAACCGATGATTGCAATTCATTCGATAGATATTTTTTATTCCGAAACGATAACAAATAAAAAAAAACGGCAAGTAAGCCAATTCGTGAATTAATCGAAAAGGATTTTGCTTTCGTGTTGTTTCTTCGCTTTTTGCTGAATCGATTCAGCAGTTTGACAGCCGTCTGGAAAGTTTGACCATTTCGTGTCGTTCGGCGGAATTGTCATCAATTTTCATCCCCAACTCCC
>STHB01010535.1:0-14072 GCA_018908115.1 Anopheles rivulorum | reverse complement strand
TCTCTCTCTCTCTCTCTCTATTGACTTATAGGGACATCTCGGGCGCAAATAAAACAGAATTCATACTCAATGTGGCTGTGTCGTTCATACAATAATAAACATTTTATGCTGACTTCCCAATTTTTCTCACCACCGTAGGGCGTTCTCCTGTGCTTCACAGGAAGAGATTTTACTTGACAAACGTTTCGGCTTGAAATTAAATTACTCCACCTATATAGGCTAGGCAGCTAGGCCAAGTCAGCAGTTTCCTTGCCCTGTTCCCTGTTCGAGTGGTACTTCGTTTGTTTGCCAATTCCGGTTACGTTTGCGTTCTGCACAGTTGAGTAATTCGTCCTGCTTCCGGTCAGCCAGGTTTGCTTTTTCAACAATCCTGTCCGGCGTTCGTCTTCTTACCGAGGCAAGCATTAAAATTGTCCACTGCGTTTGTGTGTGATGGGGGTGGCCAGACAGGGGTTGACTTGCTGATGCTTGTCACGTTTCCACGAACCATTGCGATACCGGATGTGGTGATTAAGCCGAGCGCGCTGGAAAGAATCAGTGAGGCATTTACCCTACCCAAGGCATCAGTTGGAATGATTAATACGGGGTTTTTTCTTTTTTTTTTATTCTCTCGCTGCAAACAACCAACCCGAATCGATATCGAAGCTCTTTGGTAGATGAAAAAGCTTACGATGGACAGGGCGACGAATAAATTTCGCATAAGACAAAGCGACCGAATGACACCACACTGGCCCGTTAAATCAAACCAGTAGCAACTTGGTGCGGTACTTGAGCATTAATTTAATTCCTCTTACGCCTTCTGTCTGTGGGCCTGACCGAATGGAGTGCTACGCATGGAAGGATCTACGCATAATACACCCTCCCCACAAAAATGGTGTGGAATATTTGATTAAAATACTGCTTCCACCTAGAGAGAATCATTTATGTGGTCGGCGTTTTGCTTCTCTACAGTCATCTTCCAGGATTAGAGCCTTTGCTGACAACAGTTAAAATATTCAATTGCTCCCCCCAAAAACCCCACAAAGCGCTTGGTGGCGTACGAACTCTTGTTGGGTGTCTCTAAAATCTTCAGTTTTATACCAAAAATGTTGCTCAAGTTGGTTGGCCACAGATGGTTGATGATGTTGCGAGGGGTGGGGGGGGGGGGGGAGGCGTTCTATATGCAAGAAACTCTGGGAAATGATGACTGTCTAAAAAAGTTGCTGAATTCTAAGACTTTTCCTTCTTCCGTAGGTTCTTTCTCTTGTCCCATTTTCCATTTTTTTGTTCATCCCGAAATATCCATTCCCAAATCCTGAAGCCCGGTTCCGCTCTGATTCGTCTTGAGATTTTTGTATGCTTCCTTTATTATGCTCGGTAAAGCGGACGCTTTCGGTGGTTTCGTATTCGACAGCTTGGCATGTGGCGGCTACGAAAACGAGAGGAACCGACAGGAGCGTAATGCTAATGTCTGCATATATCTGCTGCTTAGAGAAACCTGTGCACACGAACGATCCCACCATAGCCGGGAAGAATTCATTTGTTGCTTTTACGCTTTATAAACTTTTTCCATTTCCAGCGTTTTGGTTTCGTTTTTCATTATTTTTTTCGTAACGCTTTTTGTGTTTTTTTGCGCTGCTCACATCTTGCTTCTTCATTGCGTTGTTTAACATTAATTAGAAGCGTCAGATCCGAGCTGGATTTATTGTTCGCCGGCTTTTGCGTGTGAAAGCTTCCATTTTTCCGGCATATTAGCCACTCAACGACCAAAGAAAAAAAAAGGAGTGCAGTAAAGTTAATGACATCCTCCTCACCTAGTAGACCTCACAGAAGGACTTCTCGTTTTGGGACAGACGAATGTTGCTCTTGAGACACAATCTTCAACCAACATCTTCAACCAATACGCACACGCAAGCAAAGCCGTTTAGTAACTTGCCCACTTGGCTGTGTAGTGCCGAAATGCGTAGATTTTTATATGCCACTCTGCCACTTTACTTTAAGACCGTATAAAACCCATCACGTAACGCAAACGCACGTTACGGAATTGGAAATGTAATGGGGCTGTTTTTTTTTCGCTTCGTCCAACATGGATGCTCCGTCCAACAAATCAAACTTTATGTGCGATGAAAGAAGGCACAAGGACGATCCTTGCCGAAACAGCCGAACTGGCCCACATTTGTACGACATTTGTGGGACACATTTAGACGACGGAAACATTCACATTTATTGAGTTATTCCTACCCCATTGCTTGCTGGTGTTTGTGTGTGTGTGTGTGTAAAACGCTTTCTATTGTGGTGTATTTATTTTGGGGATAGCATCGATACATCTTGGTCGTGGTGAAATCGAAGCAGGCGGAAACGTTCGGGTTTAGTCTGGTTCGGGAGTGAATAAACATCCAGCAATGTCGCTTGTTGCCGAAAGGATCAAAGGACGCACGCGGCACACATGGCAGCAGAGGAAGTGATGAAAATTAAATGATAACATTCTGACAGTTTCAATACTGGTCCAGGAATAAAGTGAGAGAAAACTAAGCAGCAAGTGCGTATATCGTCAAGTCGTTAACAGTACGTACGTGGAATCGTAAATGAGGCGAAAGATGGGAACACCCCGAGTGTTGCCTAAACATGATGTGAGATCCTGTTGGGGTTTTTTTGGGGTGATACGTTACAACCATTTTATCGTACCTTCTGCCCCACCGAACCACCGACTGGAAGGTGTATTGATTGTTTATAGGATCGCACATGAAGTGGAAGCCCATCTGGTGCTTCTGGTGACAAGGACATTAATGCAACCGCTGTTTGCTTCTTTATGTACTGCCATTTAGGACCCGACCGATGAAGGATGGCACCGTTGAAATGGAGAAAAGCATTAACAACCTTGGGACAAGCTAAAATTGAAGCACGTGGTAACCAATTTCCTTGAATCAAACGATTCCTTCGCTAGCGTGTAAGCAATTTCCCCAACGGCTAATTTTTACCAATCTAATAATGCAGCACACTGGTTCACCAAAACCCTGCAGCCCAACAATGGCTGCTCGGCAGTTAACAAAAGTTTCTTAAAGCGTCCATTATTGTAACATTTTCCTACGAAACGTGATGAATGAACATGGTTCCAATGCAACACAAAAGCCCAAACATAAATCAACCACCAAAAAGTGATTCGCACTTGGATACTACAGCATACCGGCAGCGAAACAATGGCCGATAAGCCTATATAGTTCGGCTGTCTTAAGAATAAAGACAACCTCGGGTGTAGACCCATTGTTTGTACTTTCACCGCACATCAAGTACAAAGTAAGACAGCCACCGTGCGAATGAATCACGTTTAATTAGCACATAATTTCAGTCAAGTTGCGCCGTAAATAATGCGACCGGTGCGTTTACAGCGTTTGTTTCGGCGCCTAAAGGTAGGCTAAATGGTATTTTGCCTCATTGTGTTCGTTCGTTCGCGCGCACGTGTTCGGAACGATTTCCTCCGAACGAAGCGTTGCCAAGGTGATGGAAGGTTGATGTGCGTATGAACCGCAAAGGTGTATACAGGTTTAAATTATGCGTTCAAATAGATACAGAGTTGCGGGATGGTCGGAAGGGACCTTTTAATTTACGACTGCAAAAAGTTCTTCCTTTTGAGAATTTTTTTTCTATCGTTTTTTTTTTAATTCTTTATAGTCCCTTTTGTATCCGTCCATCCTTCAGGATGATCTTGTGCTAAACGATGATGGTGTAGCGGCCTCTTTGGTAAAGTTTCCATAATTAGGATCTCGTACCCAAAGAAAAAAAAAGAAGGAAAAATCCTCACAAACGCACCATCCATTTAGTACATCCGTTTGAGGTTCTTCGGGCATCTTCATCTTTTCATCTGTTCGTGCCCTTTTTCCTTTGGGGCGATGAATATTGGCCACACGGGGTGCAATATTTTACGACGACAACCGGTAGGTACACTGATATATTTAGCTTTGATTTACTGGCAACTTTCCACGTAAACGCCTTGACGCCTGCATCGCGGCAATCCGATGGTACCCCGGTGGATGATGCGCGTGTAATACTTCGCTACCCTGAAGCATGCAACGTTCGGTCGTGGTTGTAGCATCTTAGCATCTTACGATCTACTCCGGATCCAGATCAGGGTTAAGGCATCCCGACGCCGGGCACTTTTGCTGCCACCGTCTACATGAACCCCCCGAATGCCGGGGGCACAGTAAACAGGACACCCGATAGACCACAACCGCTGCCGGTACTGTCGGGGAAATTTCCATCAAATCTAATTTATTTTACCGTCAACAGCTTTTTGTGTTATTGCACCCACAGGGTAATAAAAGTGGATCATCTTTTCTGCACAACCCGTACCTACACCCACGGCAAACACGGCACACAGCAATAGGAAAGGTTTTTGGTTTTATGTTACGCAAAAGAAATGTGAAGAAAGTGCTCGCATCGTGCAACAAACCCAACTTACGTTCGTTTTCGCCCAAAAGTAAAATGATAAATAAAAATGGAAAAAAAAGGAAGTGTACTTGAAAGTAAATTCGGAGCCACTTTTGACTCGCGGTACAATTGATGCTAGTGAATAAGGAATACAAAAAAAAGGTACTCGAATAGAAAATGGGCAAGGGAAGAAAGGGTTCGAGGTCCCGAGTCCCGAATGTGATGGTGTAAACATAAAAGTGGAAGTATCGTTGTGGCACTGGGTGGTCTACTGTACGGGGCGGAAATAGATTCCAGTCCAAGCCGAAGGTACGCTGCCACTTGAAATTTATCTACCAGCCAGTCCAGCCATCCAGCGAGCGAAGATTCAACGAAACCAGACACAACGGTGACTTGCTCAGGCGAGTAATGGTGAAATGGAATAGTATCCGTGGTTAGTTAGTTTTGAAATTCCCATTTTGGGGATTGCACCATCCTTGAGGGTTGTTTTATTCAAACACACATACACTCTTATATATCTATAGAAGAACACAATGCAACACACAACAATTTAAAGCTGTTCGGTTTGCGCTGCCAGGACGGTCTCGTAAAAGGCGAGCGTTTTCTGCTTCCAGTCCTTATTGGCGATCGAGTGGAGCATGGCCCTGTAAAGGAAGGGTAATATTGGAGATGTTGTTACAGCACCGGCACAATGGCATTGTTATGTTTGCTCGAAACAATGGCAATGGATAGTTATGGTCAAATTATGGAACACTTATGGAAGGGAACAGTTTATTGTTGCTCTTAAAGAGGGTGCTTCTAGGTAGTAGTCGTTCGGTACTGATAATAGAATGATGTAGCCTTTCTTCGTGAGATGAGTTTTTATTAGTCCAGTAATGCAACACAATCAAAATCTCTTAAAAGCTCTACTCAGGATTTTTAAATTCCTGGAAGCAATGATGAAATCATAGAACGTTAAATTGAAAATACTCGGCTGATGAATGAAATGATAAGAGATGTTTTTTGTTACATGAATGAACTATGCATATTTACAGTGGTGGTCGTTGAAGTAAAACCATCTCAATGTCGGCGATAGTATTTGAGGGACGAAATTAAGCTGAATAAATATTTTCTTTCATTCCAAACATTATTTCTGACTAAAGTTTACTTGCTGATACGGAGATAATGGTGTATCAGATACATCTTTTGTTATTAAAAATTTGACTTTTCACTAAATTTTGATGTAATTTGTGTTGTTTAAATGGAATATTTTTTAGAAGCCGTTTTAGGGTCACTCAGTAATATGGAACAACAAAGTAGAACATATTATTTGAAGTGGCTTACATGTATCAAAATAAAAATAGTAAAATATGAAATAAGTCAACAGGATATGAAAGCAGGATATTCCCGTAGTGAGCACTGACTATGCAACTACGTGGTATCTAATAGTCTAGTAAGCCATTTGATGGCCGGCATGACCTGGTAGGTCGTTAAGCCAAAGAGAGAGAGAGAGAGATATGAAAGCAAGTTATATAAATATGGTGTACATTTTATAAGCTAATATAACTGCGAAAGATTAAGCATTAAAAACATTAAATAAAGTAGAGTTTACAGATTATAATTATTTTGACGATAACACGTGAACTTAAGTAACGATGCGGGACAATGTTGAATCAAAGTTATCACTTGATCATCGAAGGCTGATATCTTTGGAATAACTAAATGGAAACTCATTTTAAGTAAATTTAGGGAAATGCTATTTTTAGGAAACTAATTAAAAAGAATTGAAGAACTCTTCCTGTAGAAAATCAATAAACAAAACCCCACCGTAATTTTACGTTAATGACCACCACTGTAGGAAGGTTTGGTTCCACTTACCACGTATCCTCCTTAACGTACACCTGCACCGTTGGTTTTGGGAAACCGTTGAAATTGGTCGCGAACGTCATGCCGTACGCACCGAGATTCTCAAACACGATGTAGTCTCCGATCTGGTGCTCCGGGTACTCCACATCTTCGCACACGATATCGGTCGAGTCGCAGGTCGGTCCCCAGATGGTGGTCGGAAAGGTGCGCTCGTGTTGCCGCTCGCTACGTACCAGCGGAACCGCACGCTTCAGATCCTTAATCTCACGCAGACTGAGCCAATCGAACAGCGTCCCGAACACACCGTCGTTGATGTAGTACATCATCTGTTGCACATTGCCGGCCGCGTCACGTACCACCTTCTTACCCTGGACGGTGGTTAGCAGTGTTACGGCCGATCCCACATAGAACCGTCCCGGTTCACCCAAAACGTACACCGCGTCGTCACGGTCGGTTGGGAAAAAATCCTTAAGCCCGCGGGAAACAGCTTGGGCGTACTCATCGATCGGTTTATCGTTGTCACCGGGAAATCCACCACCCACATCCAACAACCACAAGCGCATCCCCAGCTCATCCCGCGCATAATCAAACACCGTGCGAGCAGATTCGATTGCGTGATAGAAACAATCCGCATCCAAACTGCCACAGCCGACATGAAAGCTAACACCAATCACCGTGACGCCCAGTTCCTTGGCACGTGCCAACAGGCGCCGTCCATCGCCACGTGCATCGCAACCAAACTTTTTGCCGAGGGCAATCAAAACACGGTCCGCATCGTGCCGGATACGTAGCACAAGTTCCGCTGCCGGGTATTCCCGTGCTACCTTCTCCAGCTCACACTCATTATCGAACGTCATGCGCCGGATGCCGTGGGCTTTAGCGAACGCAAGCGCTTGGACGGATTTGATCGGATGCGCAAAGATGATGCGATCGGGTGTAACTCCCAACTTGAGAATGGTACGCATCTCCGCCTCGGATGCACAATCGAACCCAGTTCCTAGGGCCGCTAGTGATGCCAGAATCGAAGGATCATCGTTACACTTGACGGCGTAGAATGGGGTCACACGCGACATACACCGCAGCCAGAGCAGATGCTTTCTTACCAGATCGTCTAGATCAAGCAAATGCAGTGGATGTTCACGCGGACCACCCTCAATGATACGGTTTATCACTTCCTCCAGTGAACCACTGTTTCGAGTTGCTGGACGAACGGTCACATTCCTTAACCTTGCAAGGTAAATATCTTGACGCGTGTCCATCGTACCTGTTGATCACTCTGACGCTCCGTTGTGCACTGGCGGGATTGAATCGACCACAATCGCTGCTGCGGTCACCGGGAGTGCTCTAGAGTGTAATCACACACTAATCACTACACAAAAGCTTGACAGCATGATAAGACAGACAGACAACACTCGTCTGGCGTTGTTTTGTTTTCGTTTTATTATTAAAAAGTCCAAAAAATAAAGGGTAAAAAGCCACTAGAATTGTCACCGACCGGCTACTGTTTGATTTGTGCAGCAAAAAAAAACTGTGTCTCTGATAAGATAATCTGCATCGTTTACTGGTCACGGCGTGCGAGAGTCAATAGCTTTATCGGCTATTGACTTACCGCTGGAAATGGTCACATCTGTTGCAACGTGTAATGAGAATCAAGCTAGTGCTGTTATCAATTAGAAAGGGAGTTTTTTTATTGCACTTCATAGTGAAGATCAAGCGTTGAAGTGTAAAACGCCGTTTCAAACACACAGAGTAATACGAATTGCATACCTTTGGGCGTATAAAGTAGAAAGGTGAAATTTTTATTGCCTAAATTTAGGCGCCCAAAGGAATTATTTTGTTATTACCTGATTTTACCAGTCTGTCTTTTAAATTTTATTGAAAGAAGAATTAAACTATCAACGCAACACTTCCGGAAGATCACAAAAATAGTAAATGATACCCAAACAGCAAAATGGAAGATAGGAATAATCTCACTAAAATTAAGCTTGCCCGAGCTCCATTATTAAAACAAACCAGCAAAAGAAAAGCAAAACATGAAACAAAAAGGCAACAAAGGCCCAACATAATCCGATTGTTGTGGTTTCTTCTATCTTCTCTCCCTAAAGTGCTGTTTAATCTTTGCTGCAGCTAAATCTCTTCCGATGCGATGTCTTAAATCCCATTTAAGCACAATCTACTTACTGTCTGCTTCGATGAGATAAGATGATGGTTCGCATCGGGTCTCGGGACTAATCCGCTTGCTGCAGCCATCCGCCATCCGTTTGCCGTCTGCGTCATCGTCAGTACGTGTGGTTTTATCCGCTGGTTCCAGCATCGTTCTGCACCTGGATCGTGCACAACATTTCGCCGCCGTTCGCCGTGCCGTGTAAGGTGAGATGGAATCTTCCCTCTTCACGAGACCCTTGTCTCGTTTTGATTTGATAATGGTGTTATTGTTGTTGCGGGTGGGCAGGCGTCGAAAAACAAATACGATTACGATCGGACGTTGATGCAGTTGGAAGCAATGGAGCATATCCGGCCGGTGGCCATTTCGTCATGCCACTGTCACGGGAGTATGGTAGCGTTGTTGATGTAATCACAAACCCTTTTACCACTCTAAAGATTAAGCTCTTTAAACCTTTTTCCTGATTTTATTAACAGTCTATGGGTGCTTTCCTTTTTTTTTCGTCTGTCTGCAGATCAATTGATTTTTATCCCTTTGCTCCATTTCCTGTCAAATAAACCACACACCAATGTGAGAAAAAATGGATACTCAAAGGACAAATGACGACACTAAAGCACTACCAGGCTCCGTGCAGTACCGGTCAGCCTCAGACATGTCGATTTATATTGCTACATTACCGTTTCCTGGTAAATACACACAAAACACTTTCCTGGAGGATAGAGAACCAACTAGGAAACACAATATTTCCTGGAAGCCGAATGGCGATGTAGTGTACACCCGTTCACGAATATATTTATTTCACGTCATGTTTCATTCGATTTTTCTCTAAACCCGTCAGAACCTTGCACACAGGTTGGCCCAGCACGAATTTCGACCACTGTTTTGGCTGACTAAAGTCAACAACAACAGCATAGCCCACGACGAAGGTATGTAACCATCGTAATGGCTGTTGCGAAATGTGTCCAGCTTTCTTTTCGATTTGCTTTCCCAACGAAGGGAACAACCAAAGTCGGACTTTTTGCCCCGAGTGTGCAACACTCGGTGGTGGTAAGTTGAGTGGATTTGCGCTGTGTGCCACTTGTGAAATTGTTAAATTGTAGTCGATATTTTGTACCGATGTCTCGGACATCGGTACAAGCAGCACCAGCAGCAGCAGAACGATTCGAACTTGGTGAGCTGAGTTTTTTTCCTGTTGTAAATTGAAATCACTTGGGTAGGAAGCCTTGTGGGCAGTTGTAAAGAAAATGGCATATAAAATTGAACACCCGGAACACCCGTTTGAGTGGAGGGAAAGAGTGTTGAAGAATCGATTCATTTTGTCACGTGAGCAGAAAATCAGTAAAATAGTAATACGTACTCACCATAGAGAGTGGTTTTTTCAAGACGATTTTGTTATAAATTTTTCACAGTTCAATAGAGATATTAAATAGTGTATAGCAAAAATGAGTAAATCACAGAAAAAAAATAGAGAAAAAGATCTTAAATTGGACAACTGTAACGGCGTGCGTTCTGGTTTTTCGTTAAGATTAGTGAGAAATTTAAGCTCTGATTGGCATTTTAAAACTATTTCTAATATGTATTTCGAACGTTTGCCGACCACTGATCTTACAGGGGTTTCGAGTTGATAAAGGGATTAAAATTATGTAAAATTAAATAATTTAAGTCTTAAGATGGTATCAGTGAAACGATTCCGCAGCTATCATAAATATCTGTTAAAATTACCCTTAAATATCTGATAAAATTTCCCAACCAGAAATACCTAATAAAATTACCTTTAAATCTCCTTAAATTTGATAGGTAATTTCAGGGTAATTTAAGGGAAAATAAATTTATTTATATTATTAATATTATTATACTATTTATTAATTTAATAATGGAATAATTTCGGAATTTTGTTTTTTTAATCATTAAATAAATATTAAAACACCACCGGGCCCCAAAAAAAAAAAATATTAAAACAATAATAATAAAAAAACAATTTCGTAGCGGTAATGAAGGCCGCCTAAAGAGGTTAGGTAGTAGGACGTCAAAGGAAGATATAAAATCACCAATATTAAAAGTATTATATTACTATACCTACATGTTTAATAAATTTAATAAATTACGATTTTATGTACTATTTTCAACAATATTTACCTAAATGGTGATGAATAATTGACGGCATTTAAGTAAATTTGTCATCGAACTAAACGATTGGCTTCTTTCTTTATGATACTGTCGCAATTGATATGAAACATGTTCCAATGTGCCGGGAGCCAATAATTCCCTTGGTAAGAATACATTTTCTATTTGTATCTATTTGAACTACAATTGAATGGAAAGAAGAAAGAAATTACAAGGAAAACAACATATTCCTTTCGAGGGAAATTTAGAAAAGCGTATAGATAAAGCTGCTATCTTTTGTTTATATTGCAACGTATTAGCGCAAGCACCGAAAATGATGCAAAGTAAGAAACAAAATGCAATATCAAAAAGCAAGGCAAATTGAATCGCTTGCAATGAAACGGAATGGAACCGGGCGCGTTGAGATGAAGCAAGTAAATCCTTACCAATGAACCACCAACTACCAGCACCGGATACGGATACGGTTCACCTTTCAGGTGCATCACCAGCAGCACCGAGTCGGTCGGTCGGGAGGCGAAAGTCAGCGAAACATTTATTCTACTTATCTTACACCATTCTTCTGGCTGCTCGTTGGCGTTTAGTATTTTCTGTTTATTTTACTTTGTCCGCTCGCTTCTCTGCTCTGCATCCCGGTCCGGTTCCAGCCGTTTCGCCGACCCGTTGGATTATTCCTTGTAGGAAGAATGCATGCAATAAAGCAACACATTGTTGGGATGAAAGAAGGCAAGATGATGGCGAGTTAGAATTTAGCATCAGTTCAAGCTTTTCGCCGAGCCGGGAAGGAAACATCGGACCGGGGAACGATCTCATCGTATTTAAAAAGCGATCCGACCGTTCGTGACGGCACGTGACCAGGTCGCGTACGGCAGCCGGAAATTGCGTGCATAATGGGAAACGGACCAACGTTGCCGTGTGGTTTTTGATTTAACGGACGGTTAAGGATATGGTTCATGATCGGTTGAAAGGCTCACCTCCCCGTGGAAGAAAAAAAAAAAGGAATGAAATTGAATTCTGAGAGATCCAAGTGTGCTGCGGAATCTAGAGCAGGACAGGCTAAAGGAGCGTTTCTTTTCCATTTCCATCGTTTGATTGTTTCAAGCAGCAAAGTAGGCCGTTTTAGAGCAAGGCCCGTCAGCGATGATGCTTCTGACAGGTACTGGTTCATTAACAATGGACGTTCAAGTAGAGAGCGTAAGTGAGTGTAAATGAACGAGCAAAGAAAGTGGGCCGAATGGTGAGCCAAGCCCAGAACCTCCAACTTTTAACAGCAGGACAAGGGGGTGAAAATCATCATTTTCCCCCAGCAAGAAAATGCGAAAGGAAAATGGCGTTGGAAAGTGTAGACCAGTGGATGGAAGCTTCCATAAGTGGTTGATTGCTTAACGAGCCAACCATCGCACGGTGAAGGTTTGTAAGTGCCGGACCGTTTCGTAAGGATAAGCTAGAGCTTTTCCATTTTCGTTAAATGACGCCTCAACCTAACCAGAGGAGGTGTTGAATAAATTCACCGGAAAGTGAAGCAATTAGTACGTTGGAGGGTTATTTAAATAATTTAAATCAATGTACACGGTTTTGCAAGAATACAGGGCGTTCGCATGAAGCTCCATATTTCTGTAATGTTTGTGTCCCCGCTAGAAACTCATTGCACTCGTGCTTGTCACCTTTTGTATGCTTCCAGTTGGGATACTATTTCATTAGCTTCCGTTCGCTGGGCAAAAGTAATTTAAAAGCTCATCAACTGTCAGCTGGCTAGTTTTACTGTGTTAGGGGAAGTTGGTTTATTTTCCGTTAGAATGTTTCCCTCATCGGTATGATAATTGTTACCATTTGCAAAACCGTCATACCACCTGCTGGGTAACTCTCCCAGCACCGCACACGGTGGGTAAATGATTTAATGTAATATTTTACGATTTGAGACCAGGGCGGGCAGTCAGTTGTCCGGGAGATATTTGCTGAATTGTGGAGCATTTGCACACGCCCATTGCAATTACAAGCTTCAATTTAATTACATGCACACGAGCCGGGTAATGTGAATGCGGCGGCGAACACATCATTGAATTCTAAATTCACTGTCGAACGGGTCGCCGGCCCGATCCCGACGTACGCGTACGCGGGTGGTTTGTTATTCGATGAAGCTAAATTAGCATTAATTTGCACGTAATTCAATCGTACCGATGAAGTATCTATTTAAAAACATGTTTTTTGGGGAAAATGAAATGTTAAATGATTGTACGTCATTCGAAATGTGTTTATCGGTGCGGGCGTTTTACTATGGTAATACCATTCCATGTTCGATTTTAATTTTTGCCATTGAAGAGAAAGCAGACCAGCGGAATAGGGAGCTTTGCTTAATGGGTTGCATTATTTCAGGCGCAGATAGTATTGTGTGACATATAGTTCTTAACAACTTCGCCTGAATGTATGTAATTTTATTTTAATTTATTTTACATATTTACATAATCATTTATTAATTTTAATCTTACTGTTTTATTACGCAATACAATTCCAATTTCAATCAAGATCGTTGCCAGCTGTGAGAAATGATATTAATAAATTAGTTTTGTCCTGTGGATTGCATTACTTTAGGCGCCTTGTTATTAAGATAATAGTGTTTCACTAAATTGAGCCTAAAAGTATGCAGTTTTAAAAGTACACTATTTTGAAGTTATTTTCCGCATTTCATCTTCGTACCGGTTGGTCCGCATAGACACATTTGTGCAGTTAATATAATCCATGGTATCCGTAGTAAAATGTCGACTGATTGTACCAAATACCACTGTCCCTGGATGACCCCCGATCCAAATCGACCCTTTGATCGCCTTTTGCACATCCCTTTTGACTCTAACCACTAGCGGTAAACCAAGCACCATAGGGAGTAAAGTTCATCAGAGATCGCTGGCCGATCAAATAGGTGTGGTTCAATGTTGTAGGATGCTGTTAAATAAAAAGCGCACCATCCCAAAATCCTTTTCATGTTCCTGTGGTTTGCGCATTGTTCGCAGGCTAATTGGAAGTTGATGTTACATTGTGGCCGCTCCACCGCTCCGCTCCGAACTCCATGTCACATGCGAAATGGAACGGAAACGTGGTGGTACATAATCGATTGTTCTACCATCGATTATAATCATTATAATGGCTTGTGATCTGCACAACCACTGACTGGAGTGGAGTGGAAAGAAAATTAATTATTAAAATCATATGCAGTAACAGCTTTTTTCCTACCCCTGTGCACTTTTTACGCTCCTTTCCACGGTGTGAAGCTAGAACAAACAGAAGAAAAAACAAATTACAATACTGCCGTGTGCTGTAGAAAGTTGGCAGCAAAATATGACATCAATAATTAATTCTTTATTTAAGCATTGCCTTCATACGGGGGCAAACATCAAGTAGCGAATAAAAAATAAAAATAAAAAAACAGAAATGAGCGGCAGTAGTTGTATCAGCAACATCATTAACGGTCGCACCCACAGAATGTCAAACACGGCACCACACAACCGTGCCACCGTGTTTGACCGTGCGCCAAGCTCGTTCGTTG
>STHB01010512.1:0-14078 GCA_018908115.1 Anopheles rivulorum | reverse complement strand
CGCATAGAGCGAACAGGCCAAATTCTTAACGTATGTGGAGTTTAAATTTACCACCAGCAAGCAACAGTTGCGTGTAGTTATTTAGTAGAGCAAAGCGTAGTAGCATTCCTGGTGTTACTAGAGGATCAGCGCTAATAATAATAGCACAACTCAATCACAGCTAAGCGATGAAGGGCTTACCCATAATCGCATAAATAATTCCAAACACAAAGGTGCTTCTTAAAAGCCCTACGTACGTCACTAACTTGCTTACAGATTTTTGTGAGGCGAAAACAAAGAAATTAACAATGATGATGTCTAGCTGCTTAGTGTCATCCATTTACAGCACTAAAAAAGCAAGGCCATTGCTCGAACTGAGGGTTATTTGCAAGAAGTTTTATCTAAACATACCACGACAGCTTTACTAATATAGATAGCTTGCGAAACGCAATAAAAAGGACGATTGTCATCGATCGTTAATGCACTTTCTGCACATTCTACAGAAAAGTGCATCGTAGCGATCGTGTTGTATTTGGAATTTCACCACTATCTATCGCCTTCCTTTGTTACACAGTTGTTCACAGTTCTAATTCCTTTTCCACGGGCGATTCATTCAGTAAACGTATAATTTGCTCGCTACTGCGTTATCTGACTTGCAGGGTTACTATCAGTGGTGAAGAATTGTACTAATAGTGTTAAATTTGTGTTAGTTCAATAATTTACTCTTCAAACAGCACCAAGCTTTGAAACATGCTCTAGTGTTTCTCATGCATTCGATAATCTCGATCATATTTTACCAACTTACAATGGAGCATGCAAAGATAGGTTTTTATATATATTTTTTAATAATTCTACAATGAATCAGATTTTATAATCTCGTTCTCAACTAATTAAAGTCAACTCAACTTCACTTAGATCGTTCTCAACTGTTACATCAGTCAGGCCAAAAAACTTTGCATATAATCAATTTCATTACACTGCAATACCGGGCCAACCAGTGGCGGATGTGGAGCAAGCCCCAAACTATCCGCCTGTTTCCAAAAATCAGTTTAACATTTGTTGTATCTTTATGGAAGAGCTATCAGGTGTTAAGCTGAAAAGAACAGATACTACACTTTGATCTTGGCCTTTAGGCTGAGAAGCGATAATTTCATTCCACAAAAGCTAAAGAAACCTACAAAGATTCCCACCTCCATCTGTACATATCCAATTTTATAAAGCGTTCCAATTTTATCACCGTAGTTAAAAAAAAATCAGTATTATCGAAAAAAGTGCGATAAATATATCAAATTGATTGGAAAAATAAACTGCAAAAACAATTGAAATCTCATAAGAACTACTATTGTCTTAAATCAGTATCATTTTTAAGGATAACTTTACTTATATTTAATTATTTTTATCTTTTTTATCTATTTTTTATCTATTTAAATGAAAGGAGTATTACTTGTATAGTATTAATGTATAATACTGCTTTCCGAAAAAAAAACACTCAACCACGCGACGAACCCTGTATCCATCACACTCGCAAAGATGGTTTCCCCCTGTTGGCTTTTCTCCACTTTTCTCCACCACCGGAAACGGCACGGCCGACGCGGACGTCCGTACCTTCACTTATTTTCATTCATGCTCAGCGCAAAATGCAAAACACAGCCCTTCCTCCCCCCACATCCAAAACCGCCTTACCGGCCACACCGTCACGCGACAAACAGAACCAACCCCAACCACCAAGCCACCAAGTGCACGCACTGCTCCGCTGAGTAACATCTCAACCGGGCGGCCACCAATTTTGTGTTCGCTCGGCTCGTACTCTGCTCGGCTCGGCTCAGTTGTTGGCAGGCCGAGCGACGGTACGGTTGCTTGTGTGCTCTCCTTCTATCCGTGTGATCCTTCGCAAAGCAAGGCAGAAACGGCAAGTTTTAAGATAGGCGCCCGAAGTCGAAACGCAACTGCAACGCAAACACTTGTGGTCGAGTGATCGGCAAGAAAGCATGCTTTCGGGTCCAAAGTGAGGGCGAACAAGAACCAAATTAACAAACCGGGATTTAGTGTTGTGCCGACATAAAAAAATTCTCCCTCCTCACGGAATAATTGTGGTGCGTGTGCGTTCGTTTGATTGGATGTTTGATCAGTGGTGCAAACATCCACAGCGCGTGTGGGAGGTTAATTTTGAAGATTATCGAAAGAAATTGCCCATAATGCGAACGGTGTTAATTGGCTGCGTGTAGCTCATTTACCTTTGGCCGCTTCATCGGCAGAAGCGCACACGTGCAGCAGCAGTGAGTGAGTGAGTTCTGTAAATGGCTGATTAATTAAACCGTGATGATTAGGCGTGTGTGGCGTTGAAATGATCGTACTGTAAGCATCACATTGTGAAATCTCGCTATTGGCCAGTAAAAGCTTCTCCAATAAGCATAAATCAGCCATAGCATTCTGCACACAAATGGTGAACTCTTCAGGTGCGGTTTTCAACAGGTTCGATTTGGAATCCCCGAAGTGATCCAGCCCAGACAGCTGTGCCTGGGACGGGAAAGCTGAGCCGCTCATTCACGCAATAAATTATGCCATTCGGGTTCCTGTGATACTCCGCACGTACGGATTCCGTCTCGCATTATCGTGCGCTAACGACATAAATTACACATTAAATGTTTGACCGAGGGTAAAATCAGGTTCGCGTTCGACGGTGTTGTTTTGCCGGGACCTAATGTGTGTGTGTGTGTACAAGTGTCTTGTCGTTCGATTAACATATCTCTTACAAGTAAAAACTGTTTCAATGCATGTGCAAATGGTTGCAATAGGAAACATTTAAACCAAAATGTGTATCTAATGTGTTGTGTTTGTCTCTTGTGTCCTGTGTTCGATGTTGCAACGTTTGACCTATTTGACATCTACACTGGACCACAAACAATGTATGCAATTAAGTATGGTGAATTACTTTATTTTTCCCTCCCCAATAAACTGCATCTGCAGTGCATCGTGCTGGTGTTCCTTTCTTTTTTGTTTGCAAATACAACCAGAAAGCAATAAATGGGTTGACTCATTTGCTAATAGCCACCACAATAAACACTTTGTTTTGTGTCTGCTTCTTTAGAGGATGTTTGTTTTACAAGCGCACCTATAATAGCATTTGAAGAATGGATTTCCGTGTCAAAAATTCTCTCAACACACGCAGCTGTGAAGGCGTTAGAACTTGAAACGCAACCCACGAAATAATTTCAAGGTCATTCTCCGTTTTGGAAATTGGCTTGCTGATCGAGCCGAACACAATTTAAACTCCTCGGCGCAAAGTGATAAGCATAGTTAAGGATGCTAATTAAAGCAACATTATCTTCACCACCCTTTGGCCACCATCACACGCACGCACGCACACACACGCTTGTTAACCACGCACAGCGTTGAAACGGCAAGCCACACAAGAATACGATGATATGCCATAAAGCCCATAAATTGTCCGATCAGTCGAACCGATATACGCACATGTTCGATCGAAATGTAAACACCGGTACCTGTCACTCCCCATCCATCCTTCTTCCCCTTCTTCCCCCTCCCCGTCACATTAATGGAGGGTGGCTTCCTTACCGCACGATCGGTCAAGTTTCGATCCAGAAAACCCAGCGATAGACATGCAAATGTCCTACCCATAATGTGGCCAAAAAACCTGAATCAGGCCAAGCTAATCAACCAGTGCGTTCGGAGACGATTGTGCCTGTCAATTCTCTGCCAATTCTACTGCCCCGAAAAACGATCCTCGATATTGTTTTTTTCTAAAACAACAAAAAAACGAGTTTATTAAAACATTGCCCACTGCCGGTGGCCGGCATGATGGTGACCGGTGCGTGATTGAATTCCGCGATGGAAAACTTCGATCCGAGCTACTAAAAGCTTTCGGTGTTTATTGTTTTATTTGCGACTTTCCACATTTGCGTTAATAGCACCCGAAAACTCGCACAATGCCATCCTTCCATCCTGTTGCTTCGTAAGAAGAAAAAAAAACAACATACAAACAAACAAACAAAACATATAAAAACATACATCTTTGTTTGGTTGATCGTTGTGCCGGTGACACAGGACGGCTGATATATTAGCATATTGATTTTGCTGCCTTTTTTGTTCGGCTGAGTTTTGGTTTGATTTGGCTTGACAAACTGGTACAAACAGCGTGGAACTGGGTGGATTTTGCGTGTATCAGGGAGGCACAACGAAACATCCACACACTGCTTGCGGCAAACACTGGCACATTCGAACTGCAGCTCCATGTTAAACGGCGTTTTTTTTGCGTTTGCTACGTGCAAAAATGTTCAATTGACCCTGTCAAGGTTGTGCACCAAGCGGCACAAAATCGAACCCGATGCTGTGGGTGTAATTTTGCTCTCTAAAATATTTACCCATTGACCACGCTTACCCCGTAGAGTTCATTAGCTCCGAAAGGGGGGGGGGGGGGGAGGACAAAAAATAAGATAAAGAACGTTAAGTTCTTAATACCTGTTCTCGCACAAACACAGGACAGTCCAATTATGTATCCATCTTTATGTGCAATGTTGAGTGTGTGTGTTCTGCAAGGAACTTTACCTAAAATGCATAAATTAATCCATTTTGTATAGCACGGCACTTTATAGAATCTTGCTATAAAAGCGATAAATAAATTAAGTAACACACAACATAAACTGTTGCATTAATGGGCCGTCTACTTTGTAGTGGACTTGGTAAAGAAAAAGCTCCAAAAAGCCATTAGCTTGGCAAGGAAAACAAATGTAAAATAAAATCTATAGCAAAATAATTGGATTGGTCACGCACGACACGATCGTGGCGCTACTTAATCCGATTATAGCATCCACTAATTGTAGCATCTCGATCAACGTACTGTGGCACTCTGTAGGGATGAATAGTTGTGTCCCCATCTGTTGACTTCACTTAGCATCATAAATATGCGCTTAAGTTTCACAACATCGGAAACACGAATAAAAAACAGTGTCCTAATAAGCAGTAAAATGAAGCATTTTTGTTTAAAGCCACCAGCACGATCGCGCGATCAGACTTTCGACGATAATTATTGTACAAAATATGATCTCTCCCTTTTTTGTTTTCCCTTTTTCTTGCTCTTATAAATCAGGTTTCGTTGCTGGCATATTTAAAGCATACGATCGACGTGAATACCCAAAAAAAAAGCACCTTCCCGAGGTTCATCATAAGTCATCCTTGATGACGGTACTCCATAAAACTGTCGCCCCACATACCATACCCAACCGTAACGGCGACGGTAGAGGCGGATAATAAAAAAAATGCATCCCTTGCCACATTCGGCTAAAACAGGATCGAACAGAATCGGTTATTATTCTTCCCTTAGCATGCATTCCAAAAACGGGTACGATCGATACCATTGACTCCCTCTGCTACCAAGTGTTTAAGGAATTTAAAGGAAAAATTTCGGTTTGGGTTTAATATTTAAATTAATCGCCTAATTTTTCACACATTATGTGTAGATTAAAATGTTTATAAATGGGTACACCGGGTGAAGCTTATAGCGCATTTATATTTTGTAAGCAAGCAACCTGAAGCAAATGAACTGTCTGTGAACTTTGCCTTTATTTGTGGCAAGCAAGCGAACGAATGCTTAGGTTACGAGTTAAAACGTGCCATAAAGCGAAGATGCTTCACCTTTTGGCCCTGTTCTTCCGGCTTGACGTTCTTAGCGACAAGACACACCGGTATCGCCATTTGTCCATTCTGCGAGAGTATTTTTACGAGAAGCAATTTAATTAAAGCCCCATAAAAGCAGGCAAACCACAGATCTGGGGGGAGGTTTTTTATGATGCATCGTCAAACGAACGTTCGAAAGCGTTTAGTGTGTGGAACCGGCTCAACACGCTTCTAGCGAAAACCTACGCTAGATACTCATCAGAGGGAACAAAAAATATTAAACTCCAAGAAGCGAAAATCTCACACACTTTTCTAACGCTCGATGGAGGAAAAAAATAGGAAGAAGGAAAATCCCAAAACCCACCCCTTACGCGGATGCGTAAAATCGCCACTGGCTTTTTAGCATATTTTAACGCACCGCCCGTTATTATTTAAAATGTGGCGCCAGCCGAGCGTTACGCGCCGACGGATGGCGATCCGTGCGATCCGCGCATTGCCAATTAAATAAAGCCCGGTGCCCGTTGGGTATGCGATTGATGTGGGGAATGATTAAACCATCGCTAAAGTGTTGCATACATATTTCCAGCAGCTCACAGATACACCGTGCGCTTTCCTTCCCGTGATGCTCTCCGAACGGAACGATTTGTGTATGCGCCATCAGTGTGATTGATCGATTGTAAGCATTAAACGCAGGACGTTACCATGAATAACAAAATGCCTCTCCGGTTGCCAAAAAATTTGCCAACAATACAAGTGTTTCCTTCCTCAGTGCTTTATGAAGGCTGTTGGTTTCTATAATTTAATGGTGCAGCACACCGGGGAAAGGGTCAAACTGCACGACTGCTTCTGCTTGGACGTGATCGGATAACAAATTGGACAGTTTGCTGTTGCCCTTCTGACATTTATTGCTAGTAACTGGTGCCAACTCCCCCCTCCCACACACACACACACACACAAAACGATTTCTGGAGTGAGCTTTTAAGCACTTTTGTGAATGTTAGACAAACTTCAATTAATAGACGCAAGCATGTGTGCCTATTTAAAATTATCTTTTTCGAACAATATCGCACACTGTAAATGGTCATTTGTAGGGAAGGCATTTGCGAACGTGCTAAGAACGTGGCGGTAAAAATATTTTTTTAAAAAAATAATCCCCATCCCATACCCATAAGCGTACCCAACATGACAAATGTGTCGTACTTTCCGCATCGGATCTACACCAACAGCACCAGCAGTGTGTGGTTGATTATATTATTTCGCTATTTGTCATGAGGGGAAGATACTTGCGTTCACCACGAGACAACAGTCAGAAGGTTTTCCTTTCGTCTTTTATCGTCTTTGTTGCCGATTGGTCCTTCTTTTATTTTTTTTATTTGTTGATTGCTGGTATGGCTTTTTTCCCACGCGACCACTTTTGATACGCCACAGGTTCACCGATCGGTACCGGTACCGTATTGTTTTTCGCTGGATTCGCTGGGTGGAATGTTATAATTAGGTAAGGAAATGCGACGTCTGTCTATAGTGGACGCGATGCGCGGTTCGAACGTCGGCCGCCCGATTTGCCGTCCGCGTTTGGCCCGCGATCGATCGACATTTACATACAGTGGGTGAATGTGGCTTGTAAACATAATTTATCACCAGTGTGCGTGCGCGATGATTTGCATACTCGATCGGGCATTGTGTGTGTATGTGTGAGAGTGGCCAATGCGCGAAGGGCTCACGCATTGGGCCGACCATCATTCGTCATTAACGGTGCGGTTTGTTGTTTTTTTTTTTCACCGACGGGATTAAAATAATTCCACAACAAAACGAAAAACATTCACACCCGTACGATGGTAAATGCGGTGCGGTGTCTTTAATATTAGCCGATCCATCCATAATGGCTGCAATGTTTGGGAAACAAATGACAGCACGCGTGGCAGACAGAAACATCGCAGCGAGCACATCATCAACGGCGATCGCGAAACCGTTCACAAGCCGGAACATAAATCATACCGGATGACAATTAACAAAAAACCCACCGAAACACACACTTAAGGGCATGGGCAAGTCGGTAAAAGAAAGTTGAGCACGAGCTAGGAGTGATCTCGCCCTGCCGAACAAAGATGCTGCGTGCGGCCACTCAACGACATCCGCCAGCGATTCTGGCAGCAAACAAGAGCTAGAACGGAACTAAACACTCTGTTAACCCACCCCAATTAATCTCTTGTTTCCCACACAGCATCCAAGCGGCACGTGTGCAGAAAGTGTTGAGTGCTTGTGTGTAAAAAGTGTGCATAAAAAGCTAAACGAGTGCACCGGGCACCAAAAGGGATAAAGATTAAAAGCGTGATAATCGGTCTGGGTGGGTGTGCGAGAGCAAATCATCGGAAATAGTGTCTTCCGTGTCGCAATTTCAGCATCTTGCATCTGACGGTAAACGAACATGTCCACGAACGCCACCACCCCACGCGCATGGGGTTGGTGGAGTAGCGCGGACGGGCGGACCACATGTCGCCGTCCACACGCTCCACGGCACCATTTGTCAACCGGGCGACAAATGATCGGTCTCACCGCGCTAGTAGCGCTGTTCATTCTGACAGGTAAGTCATAATAATGGTTGGGAACTTAGCAAGGCACTCACCAGCCGTGGCACGGTGGCAACTCACGGTTGGCCGTGTAACAGAGTTTGCCCAAAAGATAAACATTCTGCCACAAACGTACTCAGCTGCATCTGTCAGTCGGCTAATGACAACGAGTCGTAAACACCCTCCACTCGTATGCTATGCTGCAGGTGATCGTAGCAATCCATTTTTTAAATACATTCTCTACCGGTTCTTTGTTACTGCTCACATATTTCTAATTTATAAAAACGACCCACCATTTTGAGGGACGGGGCGTTTAATGGAAGTAATCACTTCTTAAGGCGGACATAAATTACAATAATACGATCCGGATCCGCACGTGACGAAGCCTTAGGCGTATGGACCGCGGTGCAATATACCTGATCTTCGTGAGGTGTATCATTTAACCGCTTTATATTGCACGCACGACGGCAGCACGGTTACGGTGAAGGTGCTGGAGAAATGGATGGCTTCATATTTATTTTACATGCGCTATCTTCTACTGCTTCACGTTGTTCCGTTC
Source organism: Anopheles rivulorum (assembly GCA_018908115.1). Lineage (NCBI taxonomy): Eukaryota > Metazoa > Arthropoda > Insecta > Diptera > Culicidae > Anopheles > Anopheles rivulorum. Next base: position 5,339 of record STHB01010512.1, on the reverse strand, counting down.
GGTCGAGAGCTTGACAAATGACTGACCATTACTTACGGTGCAGTTTTACAGGCAACGTCAGGCAACAAGCCGACCGGCATATCTTTTTAGACTCGTTTTACTCTGCGAATGCTGCAAACCGCGAAAGTTGGAGAGAAATTGAAATTTAATTGCATTCTGCAGGCTATATAGACATCGGTCTAAGTACCCAACCCATATGATGGTGTGTCTTTGGAGTCTTGGAAGTCACATTTTCAAGACCGTCCGAGCAGTAGAGGTCAGTAACGATGAAGATAAGCCTCAAGCCGGTAATGTGTTCACTCTGATGAACATATTGTTTTGGCCAGTGTTGCCAGCAAATCACTGTCACCGTGTTGGCGTGCATACTAACCTGAGGCATTCTCAAAACCAAACCCCGGCGTACACTAGGGTCAGCAAGAATATTTAGCACAGGTGCCAAACCGAATGCCAATGTCACGATTCGTACTCATTTACCGCTAACGAGCATGATTGATAATGGAGAAATTAAGAGAAAATCCTATTTATCTTTTGTCGGTCCCTGTAAACGAGGACATGAATGCAGTGTTTTTTCGCTGCAGTAAACTTAACACCCAACAATATTACAAAGCGCACAAAGTAGTACGTGTATACACTTTTACAACAAGTGCGAACACTCCAAACATCGATTAGCACTCGCGTTAATGTTGCCATTTAGCACCTTTTTTTTCGCACATTTAATGGTACGGTGGACAGCTGCTTTTGATGACACTTCAGCGCGGTAAGAGATTTTGTCAACAGCGTATTAACTTTAGCGCCCACTTCACCGAGACGAAGTGCGCTCACGGTACACAAATTGACCATCCTAATGCTTGTACACTTTGGTGGTACATCTCACCGGCAACTGCTGAGAGGAGGAAGCACCGGTAGTCATCTATCGATTAGTTTTGCTAAATATTTGCCTAACTCACGTCACAGGGAATGGTTTTAAGTATAGCTCTTTAAGAAAAAAAAATCAATCAATTCCCCCCCCTCTAAAACATTACATTCTTCGGAACCGAATAAATAGAGAAAAGAAAGACGGCTAGAAACAATACAAAGCGATACGCAAACTTCATTAGGCCCCGAAACCCGTTCTGGCCGCAACATTTATAATAATTACAGCTCCCCAAAGCTACGCGAATGTAGTGGCCCCTGCAAAAGTAATTAAATTATCATCTCAATGGCCTTTGGTTAAATTAAATCGTTTTATTATGCAAACGCTAACTAACGCATATCGGTTGACCTGCGATCGTCATCCCGCGATACGTTGTACCGGTGCCGGTAACCTACATCACATAATTAAATTCGACTCGATCAATGTCTTTGGGGATGTTTCACGAAAAGAAGAAGAAGAAGAAGAAGAAGAAGAAGAAGAAGAAGAAGAAGAGAAGTGATCATCCAACGGACCAACGATTAACGATTTGAGCAACCGAACCCGATATCACTGCCAGCACGGACCGATGCCGTCAGTTCTCGCATCGCGATCAATGATGATCCTCCAGTTTTTTATCTACACTGATCCCTGATATGCAACACCAACAGACCGCAAACCTCGGCGGCAGCTCGCATTTAAATGAGGTGTCAATAGCGTGTGGCCCATTAACCGTTTCACCCACGGTAGGAAGATTTCTAAAATAACGCATAAACTTCATCAAAGATGGTAGTAAGAGTGGTCCGCACGCAACAAGTCATAACAAGCAGCGCGTTACACGTGCATCGTTTTGCTGGGCAAACCTGTCAATGTTCAAGGTCTTCCAGTAGAGATTTTGGTAGCAAAATTAGATTGCAAGCGAAATTTCTTCAAACTTTAGCTTCCCTCAAATATCTTTCAACACCTGCGGACAGCAAGTGACCAGCGTGCCCATTATTTACTTCACGCTTCAAATGACGAGATACCGTCAAACGGGCAAGCAACGGTGAGTGGATCGTCCGTTGCTCTCGTCCGTTCGGTGCCTTAGCTAATTACTCATTCCTTATTTTCGTTTATTTACGTTCGAAGCAGGGAGAAAAAGGTTATTTTTAACAAATTCTTTCTTGGTCATTTGAAATATTTGCAAACCTGCGCGTGAACAACGATAAGCGTGTAAAACAAATTTGCCAAAGCGTCAAGCAGCACATCATCACCCACCATCGATCGGGAAAGATCATTGATCTTCCCGATGCCAATCAGTGCATCTGCTTGGTTACGTGCCGGTAAAGTAGTGGACATTTTGGGGCGAAAAGATGCAAATGAGGTGCAACTTTTTTTTTCTAACGATGCACCTTGTCTATCAATATCGAACTCACTCTGCCTAAATAGAAGATATCTTCCGGCACTGACAGCTCGCACCAAAAACTCTACAAATTAACCTCGTTGAACAGACGCTTGACGCGATAGCGGAGACGCATCCTACGACCCTGCTGTGCGGGTGGACCGTTTGGAAGCTGTCATCCTCAAAATCACACTCCATTAACCTCGATGACCTACGACGGGGCAGACACTGGTCCGGAGACCAGCCGTCTACGGTGGCGTCAAACTTTAGCGCACTTTACCGGCACTGACCAAACTCACTCCCAAACTGTCCCAATTCAATAAATCTCCAATATCTCGCAGGCTATCTCGCCTGTCCCATCACTACAGTTGGTAGGACAGATAGTAAGATAGTCGTCGTCGTGATACAAGCAACATGGCATTGGATGCAACAGCAAAATAATTTACTTCTTCCACGAGAGAAGCACCATCGGCTAAATCGTCTCGACGCGGACAGTTTATAGTAATGGGTCAACTCCATGCGGCTCCCTGGTGTGTGTGCGTTTCTAACTTCGGGTACTACTTCTGCTACTACTCTTCCTCGTGCAGCCCTGACTCACTCATTCCGTGCTCGTACTACAACGTCACCGAGATGACATGTTCCGATATGACAGTCAATTAAAATTCAACGATTGCAACGATTTTATTTACGCCTATGATTGAATCATAATTTCGCCCGTCATTACCACCATCACTGTCTCCCGGTGGTGTTCCCGGTCTCCTACTAGTCCTATACCACACCCGCACTGAGCGTAAGGGTGAACGTGAGGCAATATTGCGGCGAGGAACCGGCCTGTTGAGCCGTATCCGCACGTAACAAGTGGCGCTACGATACGGTCTGAGGATTTCGCACGCGACACCAGACGCCGAAACAAAACAAAAAAAACAGCACAAACAAACCCGGCCGCTCAAACGGTTTGACGCCACCTTGAAGATATTGTGTCGCAAATTTAGTTACGGTGTGACAGTATGGCTTGTTTATGTGCATTCGCCATGGATGGTTTGGTTCCGTGTGATCATCATGCAAACTGAGAAGAGTTCCTTCTTCTCTGTGTAAGGTACATCCCGAAAAGAACCGGATATTAAACAGCAACATTGCTTAATTGTGTAGTTAATTTAAAACAAAATATTCCTTGGACCGTTGTTGAAGTTGAACCTCATCAAATAACTCACAATTAAACTCGATTCTACCGGTTTTGCCCATTCGAAGCATTCGCCAACGATCTCAGCAACTCGGCATAATATGCATATGTACATACCGTAACTGTCATTCTCTTCACTGCTCGCAACAAGGTTTCAATAGCTAATATCCATTACAATTCCATTTGAACTAATCACCAGTGTCGTTAGTGTGTGCTAGTGGCTTCGTCAATCATACTCTCCACAGGTCCAAGTACACCCAGTTAGCCGGTTGTCAGCATTGACCATACAAGACATTGTTCCCTTGCGAGTACGACCTAATCATCCATTAAGCATATCAAGATGTCATCTTACCCTACACCAGCCAATCATAGCGAAACGATAGATCACGGCCATGAATACACCGGTGCTCGTTGCACCAACTCTGCACACAATTGTGCAAAAACCGGACACAAAACGATTTTCCCACTGAAAACAAACAGGACCTAGCTTAATTAGTGCGTCGTGTCGCGCTACTGTCGCGCGGGTCGAGGAAATTAGATTCACTTAAGTGACCGCCATCAATCACCATTCACTGTGGTTGCGTTCTGGGACCCGCACTGCTTGGAGAATTGTTCTAATGACGAGACCAGTTCGAGGCCAGCGTTGCACCCGACACGTCTCTATTTGGCATGCCCGGCCAGGACGAATAGAGGCATCAATGTCTAGCCGTGGTCAGAAGGGAAACACAATTGGGACTCCGTGAAGAGAAATTGAAAACGCACAGAGATGGATGACTTTTTAATGTCTCGTCATTAGGTCGGATCGGAGTCCGGATGGTGACGGTGAGTACAACAAAAATCAGACTGAAGAAAGTGGTTGAACGTAATATAGACGAGTTTGTTTAAAAACTCTTTTGGAGTTTAAAACCCTATTGCCGCATTCCGTAAACTCAATCCAGGCTTACGTCAATCGCAGGGCAAACGATGCATTTAACAGTACCAGCTGTGAACCTACCGAGCAGCAAAGCTAAACTTTCGCTCATGCAAACCAAATAAACTATATTCTCCATTCTTCCAATCTTCAGCCATCATTCCCCACTCGGTCAGGCACGGAGCGAGAAATGCCAATCAAAAAAGGGGAAAATTTTGCCCACAACGCCCCATCACTGGCATTAAGCGCTGATGTACGAGGGAGTACTTTTACCCGCCCGGGTTTTTGCTCGCTAAGTGTAAACAAACACGGCTTACCGGCCCGCTAGTAGTCGCTGGCGGTATCGGTGGTATTTGTTTAGCAAAAATTTCCACCCATTACAGCAAATTCTTGTGCCGCTCAGTGATGGTGATGATGAGGGAATGTTTTTGCTAGAGATAGGGAACATCGCCACTTATCTTTGGTTGGGTGGGTAGATTTGGTATTTAATCGTGAACTTGGTTCATTCTGTAATTATGAGTGATATTTAAGCACACGTAGACATGCCGATAAAGCACCAAGAATTGGATAAGTTTATCAGTTAACCCAACTTAAACAATAATGAAAACTATCAGCAAACAGAAATAAATGTGTGACACTTGCTTGCACAGATGTCGGCCAGAAGTGGTTGATTTATTTCGTCTCGGCTACCAGCCACCAGAGATGCATCATGATCACATCCGGTGACAGTATGGTGTCGAATGTATTGAGCGATTTGATCGATCCAGTCGATCGATCAACCAATTCGCTCGATCCTCGAGGTGACGTTGAGGAGGCCGCATCATTCGCGTTCGGTTCTGCATAAGACGACTCTGATGTACCACAGTAACCGCAACTTTAACGCGATCAGACACATCTGCATCCCAGAGATCCACATGATTGCCAATTGCTGGTGCGTATGTGAACCGCGGCGAGCAGGAGTAACAACAAAAAAAAACAC